>BLFK01000033.1:143583-173583 GCA_014634185.1 Astreopora myriophthalma
AAGAAGCCTAAGCCATGTATTACACTGTGATAAAACACTCCGGACATTTGAGAACACTTGAGAAATGTAGACAACACTCGCCTGCGGCTTGTGTTGTCTACATTTCCCTCGTGTTTTCAAATGCCCATCATGTTTTATCACGGTGTAATACACGGCTTAGGCTTCTTTATTTGTTAAGCACATAGAGCCTAAACTGTATCTGCATATAACTTGGGATGAAAGCCACCATACATAGTCACTAGCTTCCTTTGTCTTTCTGTCCATCTCTTGCAGCTCCTCTTAGTTCCAAATAACTATTATATGCCAGCAACATGCCTCACAAGGGATACTGACCATACATTAATAGCTTTGATGGTGTTTCAGGCATTAAGTTTTTATACTTGAGCATGTTCTGTATTCTGCTGGAATATTTACCGGTTGCCTTGATTTTCCCCTTCATTTATTATATTTGACTTGTTCAGCTGTTATTATTATAATTATAATAATAATAATAATAATAATAATAATTATTATTATTATTTTAAATCATCATTGTTATGCTTAGCGTAGTTCAACTGAGTTTTGTTTGTTCTGTTAAGCTGGATCACATCTGTTTTTTGTTTTGTTTTTAGTAACAAAGCTTATGGGAAGAGTTCAGAATATCACCCTTGTGACATTGGCTTCTAGAAGCATTATTCACAACAGAAGTTGGTCATCAGCTGACGAAATGGCTGACGAAGCATCACAGCATGAAGAATACTTGGGAGGTACCACTGTACAAAACTAAGAGCCCCCCCCCCAAAAAAAAAAAAATTTACCCTTTCTGACTTGATTCCTTTACTTTTTTCTAGCTATCCACTTTGCCATTAATGAAGGTGCTACAGAACTTCCCAAGCAAGTTAAGTACAGCCTCCGAGTTCCCCATGAAGTGGCAGGCAGTCAAAAACGGTGGAGGACAGAAAATACATACCCAAACTTTCAGGCTGTGGGACCAAGAATCGAGTTTGTAACATATTTTATATTTACAAATTATTACTGTACATACATGATTAATAACAATAACAGTAATAAACTTGACAATTTAAAGAATTGATAAAGTTGTGGCAGCCTCAGTGCCCCAACCTAATTGGGAACACTTTCCAGATTGAAGTGGAATTTGAGAATGTTTTTAAGTTAAGAGGAGAAAGAAAGCGGAGTATGTGATCGAGACAAACTCTCAGAGAAGAGAGGAGTACTGAAGCATCAATAAACTCAACCCACCCGTGGCATTGTCCAGGAATAAAACCCAGGCCACGTTTAGGTGGGAGGAGAGTGCTCCCATCATTGCTCCAGTCAAGCCATCCCGCTCTCCCCCAGAAGAAACTTAATTCAGTACAATATTGTACATCTTTTTGTTTCTGTTACCCTCTAGCAACTGATGCTTTACTGAGTCTTGCCTTATAGTTTTAAAATTTGGAGAGCCTACATTAATACCGAAAACATCAATTTTACAATCAGGTTTCATTGTTCTCATTTGTTGTTATTATTTTAGGGGTTGTTGTGATGGCTACAAGTCACGATTTGTGCTGTTGCAGTATGCAATTGATATGGCAATCATTTCAGAGCATTCTAATGTAACTCGAGCAATACCACTTAACCTACAGGTTCTGTTCAGTTGATTTTTAATTGATGCTATGTTAAGAAATATATAGCAGTCTTTTCTAACTCTTGTAATTGAGGGGCTCAGGGTATTAAGTGGCTATGTTGAATTTAAGGCTGCTGTTTCTCAATGATTTTCCTCAAATTCAACTAAATTTTGTGCATCCAATCTGCAATTAGCTTAAAAAAAACATTAGTTTGGGGCATATTTCGCTTGGATTTGCTTCCTTTGACACATCCACTGTGCTGTGCTGCTTTTCGGTTTTAGCCTCATTTCTCCAAAAAGAAGCAACACAGAGTGAAAGAAACCCCAAACTAATGTGTCCTTTAAATAAAAATCTAATAGCAGTTCTTATGCTCAAATTTAGGCAAATCAAAGTAACATTATTGAGAAATGGCCTAAAGTTTGACATAGGTGCTTAACATGCTCTGAGCTCTTCATTCGTAGCACATGACTTTTGTAGGTGAAGATAATTACGATAAAATGGTGGCCATGGTTTATTTTGTATTAATAAGCCACTGTCTTGCATGTGTTTAGTGAAACGTCATGGTCATTATTCAAAGTGGCAATTTTGCTGCAGTAGTACGATTTGCAGGTAGCTGTAGGGTGTAAATGAAATGCATTAATTTATGATTAACACATGCTATGTAAGGACCACTCCAAGGCCCACATGTGGTGTCAATGTGTATCTGTACCTAGCTGTGCTGTCAGTTTCCAGTCACTGTAACAAGTTGTCATCTACAAGTTTTGAAACATTGTAAATTTCTGTATTATATCTTGGTTTATTTAAAATGTATATATATTTAGCAAGTGGCTAATATTGCAGTCTGAAAAATAGTCATTGAGAAATGTGCAAAATGAGACGATCAACTGTACGTGGCAGTTCTGTTCAGTGAAAATTCAAGGCAAAGAAACCTTAACTGCCTCTTCATTGCTGCTTGAATGAACAGCTTTATTCCAGATTAAATTGTAGGTTGGTCTGAAATGTTAGATTTTGGTGATGGCTTGTCTATCATGTACAGGGCAAGAACAAAATTTTTGAAATCTAGTAGCCCAGTGGGCCAGTACATTTCAGTTTTCAGTTGCCACCACTAAAATATTACTTGCCCAAGAGGCGGCGCAAAATGTTCGTGCATTTAATTATCATTTACATCACTTACTTGGTACTGTCTATAGTCAGTGATAGGCTATAAAAAATGAGTTTTTTTACACATAAACCAATATGGCCACCGATATGGAGATCGGAGGAAAAAAATGCAAGCAAAGTCTGCTTGGATTTTAAATTAATCAATGCTTTCAACTCATTGTTTTTCTCATCTTGCAGTCTTAAGTTTTTGAATTGCTTTTTTTCTAATTGTTTTTTACTGTAATTATCACTAACAAGACTGCTAAGGCTAATTTCACCTGCTCACCAGGCCACCAAACTTCCATGTGCACTTGCCCAAGAGCAAAAGTTACTTGCCCCGGGCAATCAGACCTGGGTTTTTTCCTGCCCTAATTTATCGTTCTAACTAGTCTCCTTCCTTTAAAGTCCTCGATCTTTTCTAGTTTTGTATATACTTCAGATACTTTATCTCTTTATTTGTTATGTTTGTTTATGCAATGAAAATAGATTAAAAATTGAATGCAGGTAACAATTTAAGTAACTTCTAAGTTTATTTTCCATGTCTGTTGTGACTGCCTGCATCTAATATGTGCATGGATTTGTATCGATCTGATCAGTATTAAATCTTAAGATAAATAATTTGTGCTTTTACCTGACATTTTATAGCAATTCCCATATCCAAAGTACACTGAGAATATCTTCATACTGACAGTGCAGGGATTGATGCCTCTCCTAGGGACCTTAGCATTCATGTACTCTGCAGTTATGATTATCAAGGTACTGTATGGCAGTCAGGCTGTTCATTACTTACTTGGGAAAAATCTTGGGTTATTGCTTTAATACTAGTAATGCATCAAGCAAATTTATGTCAGTGGATGGCAATTTGCATCTGATCAGGAGCTAGGATTTAAGTCAGTTTAACCTTGCTCTTACAGGAACTTGTTCATGAGAAACACAACCGCTTAAAGGAGTCAATGAAAATGATGGGATTGGCTAACTGGATTCACTGGTGTGCATGGTTCACTAAAAACTTATTGTTTCTGCTTATCTCCATCATCATAACCACAGCTCTTCTGAAAGTAAGACATATCAGAAACGTTTTCCTTTTCCATTTGTGTTGTCTGTTGTTGGTTTACTGTTTTGCCTTCAGCTATAATGTATTTCGTAATTGCATTTCACTAGGTTACCCAAAGTTTACAGAGTGTTGCAGAATACATTTCTCATTATTGCTCACCTGCTTGAGAGTAAAAGACTGCAAAAATGTCTTCTCAGGCAGAACCTAAATGAATTTTTCTTTTTACCAAATGCATATTAATGCCATCCATGGAATTATTCAACAGGGTGCAAAGATCTTTGAGTTCTCAGATGGCACTGTTCTTTTTGTGTTTCTTCTGCTGTATATCATAGCAAGCATTATGTTCTGTTTTGCTATAAGGTATGTCTATAACAAATTATTTATGAGCTCTTTTTCTTATAATTATATGCCAGATCATTTGTCAGTCAGAAGCAGAATTAGCAAGAAGAATAGGAAAACTAGTACTGAACAAGATATTTGGGGACTGATAGCCATTTCTTTCTAGGCTACGTAAGCTTTGTACATGTTGCAAGTAAAAATTATACCAAGTATAAAAATAATTATTTCAGTCTAGTTCGATTTGAAATTTCACTTGTCTGATATTCATTATCATACATCAGAAACAAAGGAATTACAAGTCAAATTTGGTTAAAATTTTCCTTAATTTTTATCTAATTATTTAAGATGTTAAAATAGTGCCACAGTGAAGTTGTCCAATGAACTGGCAATTTTCATGAAATATTTTGTTATTTTGCAGCTCATTTTTCTCAAGGCCAGTTGTGGCTATGTTGTTTGGTGCAGTAGCCTGGTACTGTACATTTGTTCCATACCAGACATTCGCCCAACAGGAAGCATATGAAGCATTGACAAGGTATCAGGAGTTTTAAAGCTGTCTATAATTTTCTTTATATTACCAATTAATGAATGAATGCACAGTAAATGATAATAAACACAAGTCGGGAGAAAATGTTTGGGTCAGGGAATGTACTGGCAAGGCTCGGATGCACCGACCGTCTAAACCACCGGATGCCTAGGGGCATTCTTGCTTTTGCCCAGCGCCATGGCGAGGGGGTGCCTCATGCCTTTATTGCAAGGCATGCATAGTTGCTGGCAAGTTAACCCAGTCCAGGGGAGAAACAATATGGCCCCTCCCTGATGGGGCTTCAGCACAGGGCTGAAGAGGTGCCACAGGCAGCCACACCTCCCCCCCCCCATACTTTATTGATTAGAATTAAAGCAGGTTACCAGCAGTAGGAGGTACCAACGGTTAAAAGGCAGGGAGCAAAACGGGGAGTGAGGGAGGTATTAAAATTACTGCAGGCCGAGAAGTTCTGGCAGCTGAGAAAGTCTGCCTGAGAAGGCTCACATGGCAAGAGAGATAGACAGGAGGCTAATATGGTAATCACGTGGTATGAGGCTGAGCAGTGATCCCTAGACTCCAACCAGTATTTGCCTTCCATCATTAACTTCTATTTTATTAAAAAATGTCAACAATGCTCATTGGCGGTCAGTTGCCCCAGAAAAAATGCTGAAAATGGGCCCGCAACCCAGCCCCTACCAGATGAAACCACCCACGTGGCTGGCATTGTTCTCAACCCAGCTTCAAGCCCCCACACCCCACCCCACAGGAAGGAGGGGGAGAAACTGGGCACCAGTTGTGGCATTATTTACAGTTATGGAGACAGCCACAGAAGGAATGGCATATAACAAACAGACACCTTTATTTCCCTTCAGTTATTAGTGAGAATGCCCAACAGGACAAGTCTGAAGTAGGATAACACAACATCTCCCATTTTAAGAGTCAGTAACAATACTGAAGTCTGATCTAGCATGCAAGACAGACAATATGAAGTTATTCACTAAAGGCTTGCCGAATATCTAACAACACATGGATCCAAAGTTAAAGTTAACTAGATCAGGCAAGTGTAAGACTCTTTTAACTTGAGAAATCGTCTGATCAGTCTCTTTTGCCTTGTGGCAATACATGGTGATGAGAGAGGCTTCGCAGGAGTAACTGGCTTATCAACAGACACTGGCTCCCTGGTGTTGGGCACTTCAGGCTTATTTCCTCGAACTGGTATTAGGTGTGCTTGGTTTCGTCTCACTGTGCCTTTCTCTGTTTCGATCATGTAGGATCTTGGTGTTTCTGCTGCACTTGCAACGTTTCCTGTAACAGTTCCTGCCGTGTCTTCAACTTTGATGTGCACAGGGATGCTGGCTTCCAGTGGTTCCAATGGTATGGATCTTTGTCACTGATTGAACTTGAGCCACAGTTTGTTCTTTCTTTCTGCTTCTCTTTGATGCAATATCTCAATGTCTGGCCAACTTGGTGCCAACTCTGTATGAAAGGTTGGGATGGTAGTTCTGAGTAACTCTGCCGGTAAGCAGAGTGGATCTGTATTCTAGCAGTCCCTTAGTTCGGTCTTTCTCTTTCTTTAGAAGTGACTTGGTTGTTTTCACTGCTCTGTCAACCTCACCATTTGACTGTAGAAATTGAGGACTACTTGCTGTATGCTTGAAACCCCAGTCCTTTGTGAATTGGGTAAATTCTGTTGAGGCATACTGTGGACCATTATTGCTCCTCAGACCTCCTCTGGGATACCATGGGAAGAAGATTTGGTTGTTTTCTGCATTGCTGCTACCTCTATGCCTTATGCGCCGATGAAAATGTATATTGATATTGGCACATTATTAATTATTATTATTATTATTATTATTGTTATTCTACGTAATGAGAGAAGTAATCCACCACAATCAAATAAATGAGGTGATCAAGTTCAAACAAATTGGTTGCAACCACTTGCCATGAACGCTCAGGAAAGGGTGTTGGCATGGGATCAGAGGTTCTGGCCTGTTCTGTTGGTGTTGGGCACAAATCTTACAGTTCTCTACCATGTCTCGTACTTGACGACTTAGACCGGTCCGTCAAACAGAACTCTTGGCACGTTCCCTACACTTGCTTATCCCCTGGTGTCCTATGTGTAGCTTGTCAAGGACTTCTAATCTCATAGCTTATGGGATGACAATCCTCGATGACTTCAACAATATTCTGTGAATGATGCTTAGTTCTCCTCTTTCTGACCAATAAGGTTTGACTCCATCATGGAGGTGGAACCTGTCTGGCCAGCCTTCTGGACAACAGCCTTTCATCTTCTTGCATACAGGGTCTTCATCTTTTATTTATTTATTTATTTATAGATTCGTACAGTGTACAGGCGAGAGAACAATAGGACACGTAGTCCCCTACTAGGTTCACCCACCTATCTTGAGCCTCCCTAATTTTTATCAGCTTGACTTCTGATACAGGCAATGAGTCAAGTACACTGTTGAGGTAAATGTTCATTTCCTCTTCCTGTATTGTGCTTGTCCCTCTAGGGTTGGTTGGTTGCAATCTGGCGAGTGCATCTGCCATGTACATTTCTTTCCCAGGCACATGGTTCACATCTTTCAAAGTGTATGAGGTGCATCCTTAGACACTTTATTCTTTGAGGAACATCATTCAGGGTACGTTTTGTAAGAAGTGGGACCAGTGGCTTGTGGTCTGTTTCTGCAATGATGGGTTTACCCACTATGTAGCCGCTGCACCACTAACAAGGCCAGGTCAAGGAAAGGGCCTCCTTTTTTATCTGTGTGTATCGGCATTCCACAGGGGTAAGTGCTCTGGATATGAATACCACTAGTCTCCAGCTTTGATCATCTTGCTTTTGAAGCAGGGCACCACCCAGTCCAGACAAGGATGCATCTGCAGAGATCTTGGTTTCTCTGTTAGGGTCATACAGAGCTAGAACTGGAGCTTTTGCTAGGCTTGACTTGATTTCTTGGAGGGCTTTCTCTTGAGGCACTCACCAGATCCACTGGCTTTCTTTTTGCATCAGGTTACAAAGGGGTTTTGTCTTGTCACCAAGTGCTCTGCAAATTTGCCCATGTGGTTTACCATCCCAAGGAATACAGGGACATCATGAAAGTTCTAGGTTGTTGGCAGGTTAACCACAGCTGCTACTTTATCTGGGTCTGCATCAATTCCAATGGCACTGACAACATTGCCAAGAAATGTGATTTCCAGGACGCTGAAAATGCACTTGTTCACATTGAGCGTCACACCTGCTACTGACAGGCACTCTAGGACTGCTTTCAACCTTCTGTTATGTATCTCCTGGGTAGGGCCATGGCAAAGGACATCATCAGTGTTACACTCAGCTCTTTCCAGGCCTTCAAGGATCCTGCTCGTGCATTTCTGGAATTTCTCGGAACCTGAGCTTATTCCATGAGGGAGAACATTGAAGCAATAGCGATGCCAAGGTGTAATGAAGGTGGTGAGTGATGTTGAGCTTTCTGACAACTTTATTTGGCAAAATCCAGAATTTGCATCCAGCTTTGTGAAGTACTTTGCTCCAGCAAGCTTTCCCAGAGTGATGTCAACAGAGGGCAGTGGTTGGTTCTCATGCTGTACAAACATGTTAAGCATTATCAGATCAACACACACTCTGACTTGACCATTGGGCTTGTGGGTGACCATCATTGGCACCCACCATTCTGTTGGCTGGTCTACAGGTGAGATAACTCCGATTTCTAGCATCCTTTGAATTTCATGTTTGGTTTCAGCATAGAGCGGCATTGACGCTTTCCTTGGAACTGACAAAGCAAACAGTTTTGATCCATCTTTGAGCTTGATGGTGTACTCTTCTTTCATTTTTCCCGGTCCAGTGAATAGGTTTGGATAGTCGTGCATGACCATTGCCTTGTAGTCATCACTGGTTAGTTTGCACACCCTGCTTACAAATTTCTTCTGCCTAAGAGTGGTTGAGCCAGGCCCTCAACTATGTCTTCCTTGAGCAGCGTTGTCAACTTCCACTTTGTTTGGTTTAAACCCACCATCGGGTAGGCTTTGGTTGTGTTTCACTGACTCGCGTTGTCGCGCCAGGTTCAAAGCCTTTTCCAAAGTTAGCTTTGGGTCAAGTTGTAGCTTTATTGAGGGGTGTCGATTTCGTAGTCCCACGATGATGTGGTCTCGGATCAGTTCAAATTGTTGAGTTCATTTTGGCCAATCCTCCGGCTTGAATGAAACTTTCTCCACCCATCGAATTCTTGGTTCGACTTCCAGCAGTTGAGCTAAGGGCAGCGCTTGTTGCTGTGAGGAACTCGCACTGTTAGGGACCTCGTGCTCAGGGCTGACATGTTTTCATACTTTTAATTGCGTTTCATCCTCCAAACAACCACTGTATTCCAATCACAGTTCTACAGAGACATTATGAAGGTTCTGAGCTTGTAGAGCTATGACTTCTGACACCATGTGGTGTTATTTACAGGTATGGAGACAGCCACAGATGGAATGGCATATAACGAACAGCCATGCGTATTTCCCTTCAGTTATTAATGCACATGCCCAACAGGACAAGTCCGAAGTACAATAACACAACACCAGTCACACTGGAATACATTCCAGTGGAAGAAAACAAGGATTCTAAAAATAGTATATTCACCAATATTCACTTTGCCTTTGGCGAATAATTGTTAAATAATAATAGTATTAAGTAATGGTAATAGGACTGAGTGGAGTACAATTCAGGGAGTAATTGGGCGAGTAATTTCAAACTTGGCCATGTGCGGAGCGTGAGGCCCATTTGAAATTAAGAACACAATCTTTCCCTGAATTGTACTCCACTCAGTCCTATTACCAATTAATCGTAACTATAACAAAATTCGAGAAGAATATGACAGTGTTATTAACTATTTGGTACTTTAATTTGTTCAACTTTTTACCACTTGACTGCACGTACTGTCCAATTACTCAGGCATGGCCACATTCTCATCAACAGCAAATGGGTAAACTCTCTGCGTAACTGTCGGGCCTATAACTCCATTGAACTGGACTCCGATCATCGTATCGTAAGCATTCATATTCTTACTAGCTTAAGATCATATAAGAAGACAACGTGCAAAAGACCAAAGTTCACCTGGATAAAGTTGCAGAATCCAGACACCAAGGATGAGTTCCAGCTCGAATTATCCAATCGGTTTGGAGGACCAATTTATAGATTTATCAGAGCGGTACGAGTCTTTCGAGTCCACAGTAAGAGATGTGGCAGAGGAAGTCCTTGGCATGCAGGAAACTCATGGTTTGCCCAGTTGGGTGTCTGAAGAAACCACCCAACTCAAAATACAAAGAGACGAGGCTAAGAAGAGATTCCAACTCACAAAATCCCCTCTAATCAGAGCAAGGTGGAGGAACCTTAACACCAGACTGAATGACTCCTACAAAGTAGACAAGACTGCTGTACTTAACAAACAAATGAAAGATCTACGTTTAGCTGATGAGATGGGTCATTATACAACCACCTGGAATATAATCCATTCATTGTCTGGGAGGAACATCAAGACCAATGTCAAGGTGAAACTGAGGAATGGCGATCCACCCAAGAATGAAGAACATCTTCTTGAGGAGTGGAAGGACTACTTCAGTTCACTTTTGAACAATGACAGTGGCTTCACTGCATCAGACCTTCCTCCTCCGGCAAATAATGATCTTCCCATCTGCAGTGATCCCCCCACCCGTGAAGAAACAGCTGAAGTAATTGCAGCCATGAAAACCAACAAAGCTGCTGGCCTTGATTGTGCAATTACTGCAGAGGCTCTCCAAGGAGGTGGTGACCAGATGATTGATACCATCCATGCCTTCTGCTTGGAGGTGTACAGCAACATGTCGCCTAACCCTAACCCTAACAAATGTCATCATCCCATTGCCGAAGAAGGGTGATCTGTCTCCAATGACTAACTACAGAGGAATCACTCTAATGTCGATAGCTGCCAAGGTTTATAACAAAATTATCCTTAACCGAATTCGACCTCACCTAGACCCTCTGCTATGCAAGAATCAGGCAGGTTTTCATCCAGGTCACAGCTGCACCCAGCAAATCCATATTTTGCAAAGAATCATGGAAGGCTTTAGAGAACACCAACTTCCACTGATTCTCACCTTTGTGGATTTCAAGAAGGCCTTTGACTCCGTCAATAGGCCTGTGATGGTCTCTGTTTTACGTCATTATGGCATCCCGGAAACCTTGGTCAACGCAATCCAGGTGCTGTATACCAACTCTAGCAGTTCAGTGATGGTTGATGGAAGTATCTCCAAACCATTTAGTGTTACCACAGGTGTGCTTCCGGGTGATGTATTGGCACCATTTCTTTTTATTATCTTGGTGGACTACCTGCTGCTGAGGTCTTCAGATGGTGACTCTGGAGTTCTGACGTGCCCACGTAAATCAAGAAGGTACCCAGCAAAAGTCTTAAATGACTTGGACTAGCCCGGACAAGCTGTCTGAATTGGCACAGGGCCGCTGTGGTTGGAGGAAGCTTGTAGTCGCCTGCTCTGCAGTGAACCGATGAGGATGATGATGCGTTAATGACTATCCAAAGTGTCCGATTAATGCTGAAATCAGAGCTGCTGATAACCAATAAGATTCAATAATTTTGTTGTAGTTACGATGATAATAATAATAATAATAATAATAATAATAATATAATGAATAATGATAAGAATAGCAACCACAGCAACAAATAGCACCCAACACCCAAAAGACAAAAGGGGGTATAGGGTGGGTGGGGGATGCAAACAAATGCTTTAAGACTGCACACAAAAACAGTCTGCTTAACTACGCAGTAAAACTACAAGCTGCCATTATGATGAGGTGACCGCTGACCATTGCTAAGGCAAGAACCCTAGCAACCGAAGCTGCTGACTACGTGCAATGTGGGTTATTTAAATAAATACTTAATTGACCAGGACTTTTTGGGGACAACTGACAATAGAAATGAACATAACAGCACTAAGAAGCCCATCTGGCAGGTAGTCAGAGCTCAGAGTACTCTGAGGAGTCCATGTCACAAATGCTTGGCCACATGCTATCTCCAACATCACATGTAGTTCAGTCAGTGAGCATTCCATGAAAATAATTATTTCTTCTGACTAATCAGGTAGAGATGACTTCTCTTTCAGCCAATGAAATGAGCTACCTGTAGCTGGAATCAGTGGCATCTGTGGTTATTGCATAAATTTTTTTCAACACAGGTCCGAGAAGGCTGCAGCATGTCTTTTGCCAAACACCTGCCTTGGAATTGCTGTTCGTATCATTGCCAAGTTTGAGAGCAACGAAGTTGGTTTAACATGGGACAAGGTGTCCTCCTCCCCTTCACCTGATGATGACTTTAGCTTTTCCTGGGTCCTGGGAATGCTTGTTATTCAGAGCCTCATCTATGCAATCATCACTTGGTATGACATAATCTTGATTATTGCAGTACTTCTGGTAATAAACATTATTTTTAGAGCCATTTAAAACCGCTGCTTGAAACAAAAAGAACTACCACAGACAAATGAATTTTCTGTTTGCATGGACAATGCCATGCAATGACCTTTTGTTGTCCATTGAATTGTTGTCCATTAAAATGTATCCCATGTCCATTGCTAGGGAAAATTTTATAAGCTCCAGCAGGCATCTCTCAATGAAACAAACTAGTTGCAAATAAAAGAAATTGCCCACTATACGATTCATTGGGGTTTCTTGTTCTAAGAAGTGATTAAATTGTTGTAATAAAATTATGGTGTTTGTGACTTTTCTTGATGTAAGGTACATTGAGGCAGTATTTCCAGGGAGATATGGCATCCCTAAACCATTCTACTTTCCCTTCACAAAGAACTACTGGTGTGGAGTTTCTAGTGATAATGTCATGCAAGTGAATGCTGTAGAGGTAAACACTAAGGTCCCTTGCAAAATGTATGTAAACTGATTGTGTCAGTAATACAATAAGTGATGATCATTCACTAGGTACTCAAGGAGAACTGTTTGAAATCACTTGTCTTCTGTGTGACTGATATTTCCTCCAAGGATGGAGGGGAGTGACAGTTGTGTGTGTACTCATATAACCTTGATGATAAACCACTGGGGCTCTTGAGTGTTTAGTTATAAAGTGCTGTCAACCCAGTGATTTCAAATGTAAACCATATTTACAATTAAGTGCTTTCAAGGATGCTTTGTCATTGTTGTGATGAATTTTAGTCAATCACTCAAATATGTAGGTCACTTGTTTGGTTGGTAACAAGTAGCTAGTAGTAGCAGTTGTATCAAGCGGACTTTAAATGTGGTAGATATGGTACATGTAGATCTGTGGTCAATATTTGTGGTAAAAATTAAGGTTAATGCTGATTATTATGATCTGCCATATCAATTAAGCCAAATTTTATACATATGCACTAAAGCAAACCTGATTTTCTTTCCAAGAACCTTTTCAATTTCAGCCGTCATAGTAGACACCCCCACATGCTTCACTGGCAATAAGTGTTTTTAGTGCTGACATATTTTAAATATGTGATCACATTCACTTATGTGTACAGTGACAATTTATCAGTGGCCTAAAATTAATGGAGTTTGTAGATAAATACAAATGATGTCAAATTTAATTTGGGGGTTGGATTTTAGGAGATGAGACCAGTGGAAAGGGCTCATAATCCAGATTTTGAAGATGAAACACATGACCTGCCAGTGGGTGTTTCCATCAAGAACCTAAGGAAAGTTTTCAAGGTATGAAAATGTATCAGACATTAGCATAAGAACACAATTGAAAATTCCAGTAGTACACTATGCCGATATTCCTTTTCATATTTATTAATACTGTAATATATCTCATGCATAATGCACGTTATTCTTCTGCATATAAGAAGACTTTAAAAGGAAAGGAAAGGAACTTTATTTAAGTGTCTAGTCGTTCTAACGCTGGAGCACTAATTGGGGACACTGTAAACTGAAATTAACAATTAACTCAAATCAAGTCAAATGTTGGTTTTTGAGGAGAGGGGAAACCGGAGTACCCGGAGAAAACCTCTCGATGCAGAGTAGAGAACCAACAAACTCAACCCACATATGACGCCGAGTCTGGGAATCGAACCCTGGCCACATTGGTGGGAGGCGAGTGCTCTCACCACTGCGCCATCCCTGCATCCCAAGATCAAAGCTTGTTTGGAATTTTGCACATGTTAATTAGGATGTTGGGGTGATTAGTACAACCACCATGATATTTTATGCCTATATTGATACACATACACTGTCTTATAAATGCTCATTCTAAGCAGCTGACACGTCTTTCATTCAGTCCTTTCTTTTCCCATTCGTTTCAAGGGCTCAGCAGGTTCTAAGGTTGCTGTTGATGGGCTGTCACTACAGATGTACAAAGGTCAAATCACAGCATTGCTTGGCCACAATGGAGCAGGGAAAACAACTACCATGTCAATTCTTACTGGTCTCTTCCCTCCAACCTCAGGATCTGCACATGTTAATGGAAAAAGTATATTGACAGACATGGATAAAATACGAGAGAGCTTGGGTTTGTGCCCACAGCATAATGTCCTTTTTGATCGATTGACTGTCAAAGAACATTTGGAATTCTTCATTAACCTGAAGGTACTATTCACCTTTGATGCTCTTCCAGTCCTTTTCTCTTTCATGCACATGTACTCCATATCATTTTTTGTGGTACCCCCACTGTTCTCTTCCCCTTTCTTCGTTTACCCTGTTATTCTTATCACTCCCTCCTCAGATATTATGTGTTTTTCCCCTTCCTCCATCCAGTGTAATCATTGTTCTCTCCTACTAAATTTGCTTAATTCTCTCTTTTACCACATCCCCCTCTTCTGTAAACTGCCTAGCCACCCCTTTTTACCCTGGACGCTTTTCCTTCCACCATTTAAATGACTTGTCATCCGGTAATGTCAGATGTGTCGAAAATGAAGACTGAAGACCGAAGAAGACCCACCGGTCTAAAACAAAGACCCACCGGTGCAAAACGGTTTCTCTCGGGGAAAGACTATACACTAAGCTAAATTGCTCTCATTTCCATAGCGCATAAATTAAAATGTCATCTGAGCATGTGACAAACTTGACAGCTACTTTATCTCCGTCAGTACAACACGTGTCAAATTGTGTAACGCAATTAAATTTCAACAGTATAGAAATATACGGTTTAGTGACGATTTTAGTATATTTTATTGTCACCAATATTCTATTTTTCAAATGCATATTGAGCAAATTACGATGACATGACTTCATTACTTTGCCATACTGTCCTTATCATATAAAGGTGCAAAGGTCAACTACAAGAATTTGATTTTCCTGGGAAAGATACATCATCACTCTCACATGCATCCCCGTGTTGAGAATGTAGTTTTTTTTGGCATTTCAAGCTCCCCCAATTCTTAAAAAAACAACAATCTTCTGCGGAAAGTATGACAAATATAAAAGCCTTTGATTGCAATGCTCTGCAACTTAAAAAGCAGCTCGGGCAATGTGCTTTTGGCGATGTGTACACCACAGAATATGGAACTGAGGGAAACGTCAAAGCAGTGGTTGTCAAGAAAATGCCGCATGTCCTTGACCAAGGCGAGAAGAAACTTTTCATTGAAGAAGCAGCTCTTCTCAATGAACTTCTGCACCCCAACATTGTGAAACTGCTTGGAGTGTGCCATCTGCCGCTGGTGATAATGCTTGAATATGTTTACTTTGACGTCGACAATTTTCATCTCAGCTCACTTTCTGATTACTTGCTGCAAATTAACAGGGTCTTCGTTTTAGACTAGTGGGTCTTTGTTTCAGACTGGTGGGCCTTCGTTTCAGACCAGAGGGCCTTCATTTTAGACCGGTGGGCTGGTGGGCCTTCATTTTAGACCGGTGGGCCTTTGTTTTAGACTGGTGGGCCTTCGTTTTAGACTGGTGATTTTGACACATCCGGTCCTGTTCCCTATTTACTCTTCATTGCTGCCCCCATCCAAGTTTTTCTTTTTGCATCATATCTGAGCTTCTTCCTTCTGCTATAATGTCGCCACATGCTAAAATTGCAACTAGATGGATTTATCAGCCTTGTGTTTTGCCATTTTCTAAGGGAACATTTGGCCGAGAAGCTCAGTCAGAAGTACTTCAGATGATTAATGACATTCAACTCACTGATAAGATGAACTGGGCCTCATCTATGCTCTCTGGTGGAATGAAACGAAAGCTGAGGTAATTCCAGGTCATCCTAACCTTATCACTGATATCCTTTTGTGCTCCATTCTCCATTCTTTTCAACAGTAGGCATATTTCAAAAGGCAAAATGAACATTGGAAAAATGTCTTTGGTGCATACATTGTGGTTCAAATTTCCTAGACCAGTTTGCTTTTGTTCCATTCTTCCAGAATATCATAATGAATCTAAAGTTTTGAACCAGGAGAAAAATTAAACCACCACATGGTCACTGTGTGTCCACACTTTACCCTAAAATGTGTAGCACCTTTATGTCTTGCAGTTGTGCCATTGCTCTTATTGGAGGGTCACAGATTGTGTTTCTGGATGAGCCTACGTCCGGCATGGACCCATATGCTAGGAGAGGAACTTGGGACTTGCTGCTGAAACACAAATCTGGAAAGACCATTATTTTAACCACTCACTTCATGTAAGCTTTCGGACAATATGTGTATGCAGCATACAAGAAATGGAAATTTTCCATTTCTGTGCAATTTTATGAATTTCTATACTGTATTTCCTTTGCTTGTAATTTCTCTGTTTTTCTTATGTTGCTCATAATTGAAGAATTGTCAGTTGTAAGTGGACTCAATGTTTGTTAGGGATGAAGCTGATTTCCTTGGAGATCGGATTGCCATTATGGCTGATGGACAGCTTAGATGTTGTGGAAGCTCTCTGTTTCTCAAGAGCAGGTTAGCTTAATATACTGACATGGCATACAAACGAAACTGGGATAATGCTTTTCTTCTCGCAGCATTGCCACAGACAGCAAAAATATATTTGTTGTAGTTTACAATAATGTGTATTATAATTTGTCTCATGATGTAGTCTCTTGAGATGTGTAGATTGCAGTGTTTCTACTTACTGCTAGTCTTCATCAGATGATCAAATTGACTGATTTTGCCCTGCCATTTGCATCGACCATGGTCAGCTGTGATTTAGATCCTGCATGTTCTGGTGAAAAATTATTGTTTCCAGTGCAACACGCTTCTGTGCCAGTCCCTCAGTGCTGTTTCTTAATCATGGGCATCCACCCTTCAGGAATTTTTACTCCACTTCCCCTGCTGATGTTATTAGAGAGTGAAGTCTTGTCTAACCCTAACCCTAATCCTATAGTTTCTTTGACCAAAGGGGTGTACCAGTGAGGGTCCTGATCAATGAATGTTACCCTATTCCAAGTCTGGGTACAAACAAATCATGTATCTATTGTGCTCCTTGATTCTCTCCTGCATAGATCTCCCTGTTTCCTTGATGTAGACATTTACACAGAGAATTGGTCTCATACAAGGAAGGCTATGCCATCTTGTTTAGCCAAATCGACAATGTCCCTTGGTCTCGCGAAGTGAGACCTAAGTGTTGTGTCAGACATGAAGGTGGTACACATGCCTTGTTGCTGTAGGCCATGACAACGAGGCTCCAATACTCCCTATAGTAAGGGTAGAATGTTGGTATATTCCGCCACTGGCCTCAAGCTGATAGAGGCTGTTGGTCTTGTTTTGGTGATCACTCGGCCGTAGACACTTCACAACACCTTGTTTTACTGATTAAGGATGGTGAGAATCATACCATTACTACTGGTCAGTGTGTTGGCTTCCTAATGATGCTGGTAATAAGTCTGCTGTTTGGTTCATGGCAGACTGACATATTGAGAAAGGCAATCTTCTTGTTGTTCTCAGTGAAGCTGGTGACTGTTGTAAGAAGTCTCCAACACTGTCTTTATTCAGTACAGTAAGGGTATTGTGCTTCCAAATCTTGGGTCAACAGGGCACGGATGTTACTGCCTGTCCTTTGAACATCCCCATTTGTGCAGAGATTAACAGTATAAACAGTGGAAACTGGACATTGTTCTTAGCAAATGGATCCATTATACTGAAAGTAGGTAGATCTAAATATGAAATCCAAAGGACCCACAATTTGGACAGGAGTTAGCATCATGCATTCAGAATGCCTGGGTCAATCTTCAGCTTTAGCAGCATGGCTTCTGACATTATTGTCGACACCACAGTACGGAAACAGCATTAGTCAAAGTCGCCAATTATATTCTTTTAAATAATTATGAACTCACAGTGGGTTACGCTACTTGTCCTCTTAAATTTAAGTGCCACATTCGATACAGTGGATAATGGAATTTTACTCAGACGCTTGAACACAAAATCAGATAGCTTTGATTTGCACTTCAGTGTTCCACAAGGAAGCTGTCTAGGTCCACTTCTTTTTGTGGTTTATGCCTCAAAGCTCTTCGAGGTAATAAAAGCACACCTACCTGACACGCATTGCTTCGCTCATGACAACTCCTCTTGTCTTTCAAGCCCAACAGTCCGATGGATCAGGCAGAGGCGGTGTGTGCCATGGAAACATGCATTAGTTACTTAAGAAAATGGATGTACCAGGACAAACTAAAAATTGATGAGACTGAATTTCTTATTATCGGACCTAGACAGCAACTGTTGAAAATTAATCCTTGTACAGTCTGTGTTGCACAACAGACATTAAGTCTGTGCCTGAAGTGCACAATTTTTGTCCCTGGTTTGACTCTAACTTCTCCATGTCCACCCATATTTCCAAGTCTTGTAGTGCGGCATTTTTCTGGCTCCACAATAGTAAGCAAGTAAGTAAATTCTTAGCAAGAAATAAATTAGAAATGGTTCTGCATGCTTTCATCACCAGCAAAATTGACTATTGCAATGGAATTCTCTATGGACTTCCAGATTGAGAAATAACTAAACTGCAGAGAGTACAGGATACTAACTTCGAGCTGCAAATATAACCATATTACGCACATTTTGCAAGAATTATGCCGGTTGCCAGTTAGGTATAGAACACATTTTAAAATTTTACTTTTAACTTTTAAAGCACTAAATTGTATTGCACCAACTTATACTAGCGATTTAATTAACATAAGAAAGCACGCATGCTATTCACTGCACTGTAATTCAGGCCCTATTCTATTACACCCAGAAGGGAAAATGAAAAAATCTTTTGGTGAGAGATATTTTAGTGTAGCTGTGCCTACACTGTGGAATGTGCTCTCAGCAAGCCTGCACAATATTGATTCTATTTTAACTTTTAAATCGTGTCTTAAAACATATCTTTTTAAGTTAGCTTTTAGCCTTTTAGCATTTAAATTACTTCCTTATTGTTAAATGTAGTTTATGTATATATTTAGTATATTTTAATATTGTAATGCGCTTTCGATCATTTTATGTTAAAAAGCGCAATATAAATTAATAAATTATTATTATTATTATTATTATTATTGTTATTATTATTGGTAAACAGCAACTCCACATCCAGAGACGTGATCTTGTGGTTGTCAATGTTCTCACTGCTGGTGATGCAGACAAAGTGAACCAAGTTCTTTGCTGTGAAATCCAAGTTACCTTTTGAGGGAGATAAGACGTTACTTTAGAAAGCAAATAGTTATCACTCTTTTTGGTCAAAGTGTTGATACTGTACACGATAGGCTTGAGTGGTATGTTGCCTCATGGATCTTAGGTAAACCATATAGATCCTTAAGAGGGTTGTTTGTGTTGAGGTCTGACCTTGTTGGAGACAGCCTCTGACACGTGCCCTTTGGGTTGAGTACCTTCTCAGATAGTTAACAGCTTAGACAGTCTGTTGGGTCTCTCTTGAGGAGCTGGTACGGTCCAGTCTCGATCAGCACTTACATTCTGCTTTGATACATGTCAGTATACAGGACTATACTAGCATGGCCTTTGACGACCTGAAGGACCATTATGGAGTTGTACTCTTTTAGACTTTTAAGGGCATCATCTTGTTCCTGTTCCTTCAATTTGTCATGTTAGGCTTCAGTGGTCCTGGGCCGAGCTGTTTAAGGCAGGTTTAGCATTGTGCTAATTCTGTGTTAAAGGATATTTTAATAACTGGTCACCGTCAGTTAAACTTGGTTAATGAAACGTGACTAGTACTAAGTGGGCTATTCTTGGCACATTGATATCAATGAGGCTACTATGTAGTCACATGTTCAAGGTCACAAAAATCAGCGGTATCTTAAGGCACCAAGGGTTTGTTCCAGTTTGCAGTGGTTAACTATTGCCAAATTTTCCCTCCCGCCCTCCCTCCCTTTGGAGATGGGTTGGGCTTTTAGTTTCTCACTTCATTAAAGGCAGTTAAGTCTGCACAGCGACTTCCCCAAAGCTTGTACACTTGGTTGCCTTTGTTCACTGCCTGCTAATCAGTACTCTTGTCCAATCCAGCATGTGCTGTTTACCATTCAGCTCGTAGAGATGGGGAGGTAAGTGAGGTTGTCTTATGTCACACGATCCAGTAGTTGTGTCAACTAACCAGCTGCAAGGCAGTTTTCCCTTTGCATTGCTTCGTTTCGTGTAGCACTCCTTAAGAAAGTTATGTTGTGTTACCCAGGAACAGTGACATTAAGCACTATTAAAAGTAATAGGTTTTGTCATATTTTTAAACCTAGCTCAATGCTAGCCAAGCCCTGACTAGTGGTCACCCTGTCAACTTCATGTTTTTTTTTGCAAGGACAATGTCATGGGAATTAGGCATTAGGTTGATATTCTACCAGAAAGTCAAGCTGATTGAGGGAAAAGTTGCAGGGCTTTGCTAGCCTATGAGTGGTCCCATTTTTATTATTTATACTCCCTTTTCGAAAAAATGTATGCAACTGAGCTTAAAGTACTGAATAGCCCAGAATGTAATTTGCATATAAAATATCATTATGATGCAGGTATGGAGTTGGTTACCACTTAACACTGGTGAAGAAGAAGGAATGTAATCAGAATTCAGTGACAAGTTTGATCCTGGGCCATGTTCCAAATGCCCAGCTGCTTAGCAGTGTTGGTGCTGAGATGGAATTTGTTTTGAGCAGTGAACATTGCAGTGGATTTGAACGGCTCTTCCAAGAAATTGAAAGTAAGCAGTAAAGCTGTTTTCATTTAATGGTTGGGCTATACTGAAATCAAGCTCTTTGCAGGTTATGTAGAATCTTGATTGTTCAAGCTGTGTTTTAAACTTAAAAAAGAAAAAGCCATTTTTGTAAAATAAGTGCATTTGATTAATACACAAATAAAGATTTTGTGTCGGTAGGTTATTGCTGCCAAAGAAACAAATTGCATTTGATTAACAAGTTCACCATAAGTTACACAGACACACTTTGAATAGAATGACTGTCTTAAAAACAAAGACTCCCAAAGACCATTAAAGAAAAGTTTATACAGTACAATTTGGCCTGCAACTGTTGCACGCAACTTGACTGAGACATACATACAACTTGAAGTGTGTTGTGTAAATCAAACTGACGACTTGATTACCACTATTGCATGCAACTAAAAAGAGTTGTGGGATTTGGAAGCATGTTTTTAAACTATACGACAATCATGAGCAGTCTGTGTTCAGTAGACAAGGGTTGTACACCATTTATAGCATGGCGTCAGCAGGACACACTAAAGAAGTTGTGTGTTACAGTTGTAGGCAGAAGTTGTACCATGTAAATCGCCCTTTACCTCTCAAGGCTATACCTAAGGAAGTTTGCAAGAAAATTGTTCCACAGTGGATTTTCTTTTCTCACCAAGAGTTAGGTTGTGATTTACATATTCCAATATTTAAGAACTGGAGAGTGACCAACTTTGTTTTGGAGAGCAGGGCCATGCAAAAATGCCCTTATTTCAATAAATCAGTCATTGTAAACTTCCTAAAAACTTTTTTATACCGTGTATTATTCAACACACAGATAAGATGGATGAATACGGCATTGCTAGTTTTGGAGTCTCTGTCACAACTTTGGAAGAAGTGTTCATGAAGGTTGGCGAAGGGGCAGAAAAAACTGTGGATGATTTGTGAGTTTCTTTTTTAGCCTGACTGTAGAAAGTTTTATTGAAGTTATGTTGCCGTGTATAACCTGAAGGTTAACGGTTGCTCTGACATGCACCTGCTTTCTCCTTAAACAAATTTTGCTCCGCATTGTCTCACTTGAGCTTGACGTATATAGCAAAAAAAGGGTTCCTCCGTGTAATTTATGTCAAGTTTTCCTATAGAGCAAAGGGACTGCACTCAGTTTGTGGTAAAATTTTATCAGTCAAGAGAAAGACTAGAGAAGTGGACTTTCATTATGGTGGGCCACTTGTCAGTACATGTTTTGTACCAAATCAATAATAATGGTCATTAAAAATAGGCTGTAAATAACATGTTTATTGATATTAAAGTGCTTTTCAAGTAGTTAATTCAGTTCGAATGCTTGTTGATAATAGCTTAAGCATGACCAAAAAGAGTGATTATTTAACCTATAGGATTCATGACCGTGAAGTTGCTGTTGATGAAGCTCAGGAGATTGTTACTATTGCTGAAGTTGAACAAATACGGGAAGGAGGTAAAGTATTAAATATTGCAAATTATTTTTCACTGAAGGTGAAGTTTAGGTTTATTCCGGTATACCACACTGACATATACGTTATTACCTCAATATAATTACATGAAAAAGGGAACGAATGAATGAATCAATAAATCGATCGATCAATCAATCAATCAATCAATCAATCAATGAAGCAACGAATCACTATTAAGTGTACATTGACCAGAAGAGTTCGTTTTTGCTGCTATGGTGGTAACTCAGTTACCTAAACAAGACCGATGAGGAACTTCCAACTAAACAATTTCCTGGGGCTGCATTTCGGTGCTCTTTAATCGCAATGAAATGTGGAGTGAATGAGACAATTTGCTCATGTCTGTAACTGATAAACATGCACCAGTAAAGCAAAGAAGATTAGGCAGGAACAAGTTGCCTTGAATTACTTCATATTTATTACGTGGAATGAAAAAATAGGGAACTTTTAAATACGAAAGCACCTTTAACTTAACATTAAGTTATTTGGAATTGAAATAAAAAGCCAGAAACGAATCGAGCAATGCAGTAAAAAAAGCAAGAAGGAAGTATTTAAGAAACAATTTAGGCACCAAGAAAAATCCCCCCCCCCCCCTCTTCCCAAGCAAAATTGGAAATTAATAAATGAATTAACCACAAATCAACAGAAAGGATCTAAGGTGAACAAAATTAAAATTTAATAACAGTCTGGATTGTCCACCTGAAATTGCTGAAGCTTTTAAGGTCGATTTTACTAATAAAGGCCCAAATTTAGCATCTGAAATTCCAGCCTGTGACATCCCACTGAAAGTTATAAATATACCTTCCAATAGAGTCTTTTCTTTACGGAATTACATCAAGTACATGTATCTCAAGCGATTCTATTTTAGTCGGAGACTACTATGTAGTTTGATTGACTAAAAATTATTTGTAACGAATATTGGGTTGTTTCTATATGATTTTGTAGGGTTGCAAACAGGCTTTAGCTTGAGGTGGCAACAGTACAAAGCTATGCTGATGAAGAGATTTCTAAACTCCAAACGTGACAAGAAAGCAATCATTACCCAGCTTGTCCTTCCTGTTGTCTTGGTGATTTTTGGTTTGTTGCTGATCACAACTATTCCCACAAGAGATAATGATCCACCTCGTGTTCTCAAGCTCTCGAACTTGAGTGTTGATGGGGTCCACAGCAAAGCTTTCTTTGCAGACTTTAGAAACACCAGCTTATCCACTAAACAGCAAACCTTAGAGGTAGTTATGTTATTTATAATAACTTTGTGCTAGTGTAGCTGTTGAAAACAGGGATGGAGCTTTTTGAACCTCTTTGAGCTCAAGTAGTGTAACTTGAAAATTATCTTTCCATTTTCTTGACCTGAGCAAACATCACAAGTCTTGCAAATAAAGGAAGTGGTCACCTCTGAAAAACTTGTTATCTAAAAAAATTCTGCTTACCATTGCAACAGGAAATAATTGTGGAGAACAGTAAAGACAGTAGAAATAATAGTCATGCTGTTCAAGAGCTCATATTGAGCATTGGCTATTTAACTTAACAAATGGGATAAAACTGTTTAAGTAATGGTCCACGCAAGAACTAGGCAAAAGAACAATAGCCTAGTGAAATAGCTTCAAGCATAGACTTGGCGCATAGAACAATGCTCAAATTTGGCCGTGAGGAAGATGGCCAGGGCATGGGGAAAACTAAGTGAAAAAATGTTGTTTATGTTGAAGTTTTCCTTGTTTTTTTGGCGATTTTTTTATATCGACCAATCAGATTCGTCGGTTTAATTGAAAATAACAATTAAAACTTAACACCTTTTAACCGATTTTGCCTTTGGCCTGCCTAGTTCTTGGGCGGACCATTACTTAAAACAAGATTAGAACTGCTTCAAAAACTCATTAATAATTCATGACCTAACAGCCTATCAAGTCAGTGATAAAACGTCACGTGCATGAGCTTTATACCCGATAAAACACTCCTGGTTAGTATTCTTTATATAAAGAATACTAATAAGGCATAGTTTGTTTTTCTTGTATGCTAATAATTTTCCTTGCAAAGTTTGAACCATTGTTCAGACTCCAGAGGGACACGCTTTTTGTGGAATGTTTTTGAAGCTGTTAAAAAAACTCGCAGCACGTGTTTTATCGCGTCAAAAACCACTCGGCTACGCTTCGTGGTTTTCAACCCGATAAAACACTCCTGCTCGTTTTTTAAACATTACTTAAAACAGCTTTTACAGCTTTTATAGATGCGAGATGTTTCCATTTAGTTCAGTGGAAATAGCGGTGATACCCAACACTAACTTGCATGTGTTGATAAACCTTTACTTTCCTGGACCGTAAGCTTGTGTGCTTTTCTAGTAACATTTCCGTATAGCAGTAGCTTAATATATAGTGTGGACCTTTTACATGTCGAAGTAGGCCAAGCAATGATAAAATCATCGAGTTTTAGTCTATGTTAAGTATTTAAAATGTTGGAACTTCTTTTTCTAGAAAGCAAAAACATACCTCAGCAGTGTGAAAGTTGATGTTCTGAACATTACGTCTAATGTGTATGACATTCGTGATGGGAACACTGGCAGCAACATTTTGGTCAGAGATGAAGGCTACAGATACAGTTATGATAATGAATCCACATCCTGCTGCAATTATGAATATTTCGTACTCAACGCCAAGTGTAAAGCAATTGTGAGTTACCAATAGTCCGCTTGAATTATTAATACACCACAAGTGAGGAATGAATTGCCTAGGATAGTTAACTTCCGGGAATTCTTTTGTTGTTTGTAGGCCTTTATTAAAAAAAGCCAGGATTGTCCAGGTTGCATTTTCCAATTATTCAACTGGACTTTACCAGGCTCACAAGATAAAGTTTTAATAACGACATTTACTTTCGAAGGCATTTCCACTCTTAGTTTTTATTTAGACCTACTTCGTAAATGTCAATATAAAAGCATTCTGAAAGATGCCCTGTAGATACGCTGATGAGTCTCGTGCAGGTGGTTAGCAACCTTTAGATTCGACAGTGAAATCTACTTCACATGATTTAGAGGACCACAAATCGTAAACAAATTTTGGTTTTGGAGCCTCTCTATGAGATTGTAAGCAATTCATATGGAGTCAGATCTGTGAACACCATTGGAGTTGATTTCATGGAACCTGTAAGTCAGATTTTGACTGACTGATATTATTTCATGGAGAGAGGAACGTATGTAAATTCTCAGCTGTTTATGGAACTACAAATAATGAGGCTCTGAGACATTCTGCTACAGAGATTGGCCAAAGTAAGGAATGGTGATGTTTTTATTTCATTGCAATTTCAGTTCATCAGTGGGGAGCTGAAGCCAGCTGACTGTACAGACTACAACTTTGGTTACAATGACTGCCCCAAGTGCATTAACACTACTGAGTATGTACATTCATGGTCTCATTTAAGATGAATAGAGCTTTATTATATCAGATGAATTACCTTTTACTGTAAATGAATTTGTAGAGTTTCAAGTTCCATTGCTTTTTATACTGATACAATGTGACAATGTATACAGTGCGTTGAGTGCCTCGCTTAATCCTAGCATTGTAACTCTTTTCATTAATGAAAAAGTCCCAGTGCATTTATTTACGGGCACAGACAGCAGAGAGGTTTGGTGAGAGGTTTTGAGAATTTAAAGAATTAGTTTCCTTTGTAAGAAAATATTGTCCAGTTTAAAGAATGTTTGCATTGCAGTACAGCAGATTGCAGTAAAACACATTATGGTATAGTGTAGTTCAGTGCAATGCAGTACTGTAGTACATTTAAAACAAAAGTTGCCCAAGACACTCATAATGGAGACCATGACTGGACAATTTTAAAAATGCCATTTGTTGAATGTTTTGGATAAATATTTTGGCCAAAGAGCTCTCGTGAAACTTTGTATGGCAGCTTCCATGTGAACTACAGAAATACTGCTGGCAGGTGAAACCATTTAAATATAACTATCGTTCTTTTAGACCTAATAAAAAAATAGACAAGGACACAACGTGCTCAGCAGTGGGATGTCCAGGCACAGAGTTGAAGAATCTGAACACTTATTTCTCTGAGTACATCTTGGAAGAAAGCAATGCCTCAAATTACTTCAACGTCTATGTTGCTGGCTTCTCATTAGCTCCTGAGGTGCACCTCATGAACAACACTAACATGAGTGGGCTAGGTCCGAGTAATGAAGGCGAGGAGACAGCAACTACCGTTTGGTACAGTAATCAGGTAAGCCTCGTTTACTTTTGAAAAGGGATATTTTTGCTAAGCATTAGACCTGAGCCGCTCCTCCGCTAGCTTCTCTCACATAACACAATTATTCTTCCACTTATCTGACATCAGACATCCATACTGTTGCTCAGTAGTGCTTGTTCGGCAATCTTGCAGGCGTTTCACACCATAGCAGAAGCATTAAGTGCCATGAGTAACATCCTTCTAACTGATGCAATGGGTGACTCCTCGTATGGTATTGAGATTACAAACCATCCTTTACCAAACAATATTCAAAACAAGGTAAGGGAACAACAGTTTGCTGTTTACACCTTCGTGATGAAGTAATCGTTTCATGTATACATACAAGAGTTAATATATATTTGTCTTCTACAAGACTATTCGATAACCACATGCATAATTTCTGATTTGCAGCTGTCTCATTGTTGAGTAACAGATCCCTAAAACTAGATGCAGATTTCTTGCAATAATAAAAAAGTTGCCCCTTTTTTTCCACAGTTAATTCACACAAAAAGGTGTTAAGTAGTGGTGGTGGCGGAGGCGGTGGTATTAGACGACTTTATTTACTTGTCAAAAATTGTGATAAGGAAAAAGGAAGTAGAAGAAGATGGTTTGTGTTTCTCATCAGTGCATAATAATTTTGACTGTTTTTATTAGACCGACAATGTGGCGGGAGATTTATCCGCTCTTTTTCTTGCTATATTCGTTGCACTGGGAATGGCCTTCATGGCAGCCAGCTTTATCACGTTCATTGTACAGGAAAAGGTATCGAAGGTAATAACAGTGATGTAGCATTTGTATAGCTTATTTTATATGGGGACAAACTTAAATGCGGTTTATAGACTTTATGGAGGTCTTTGCCAGGCTGCCTTCTCGCCCAGATTGCAGCCTTGCAGTTCTCTATTATATTTGATTGGTCAGTGGACGGACCCTGCCCAGAACGAGAACCACCATACTGAGAACTAATTCTGTTGCTGTATTGTGTCGTGTTTAGGGGTTGGGGTTATGTCTCTTAATGTGCTGTGGCGGCTCATTTACATGTAAATGCACATCTTGCTGCCTTTATCGGCCAAGATGGTATTCACTATCATATAACTAAATAGAAACTTTCAATTCTCGTAACATCTGGACTTAATGACTGTTCTTCGTAATTTCAGGCCAAGCACCTTCAATTTGTCAGTGGAGTGGATGTATTCAGTTACTGGTTTGCGACTTACACCTGGGACTTCATAAACTACTTACTTCCTGCTCTTTGTATCTTCATCCTGTTCGCAGCATTTCAAGTAGAGTCTTACCAGAATGAACTGGGTGTAGTCTTTTTGATGCTTGTAAGTAAACATTATCATCGTCGTCATCATCGTTGTTCTCGTCGTCATAGTTTTCGTCCACACCATCCTATCTTGGACTCTTAGAAGTTGCGTGGTTCACTTTTCAAATGACAATTCCTTTGTTTCCGTGCACAAAATGTGAGCGGCTAACCCACTTTTAGAAGCTCTACATCCAAAAGAATGGAAAGAACGAGAATGTGTCGTTTATCATAACATTCCCTGCCCTTGAACGGTTCTGTTTCCACTAAACACGTCCCTTTTTGTTTTCTTGTCTCTAGATTCTGTTTGGCCTTTGTGTATTGCCGTTCGTTTATTGCCTGTCGTTCGTGTTCAGATCGCCGCTTGTGGGTTATGCTGTGACTGTGTTTTTGCTTTCTATCGTCGGCATGGTAAGCGAGGGTCGGGATAAACAGAGTGATTCCTAACGAACGCTGAATAACTTTGATAGAAGACGTATGACACTGACGTTGAATTACACCATCGCAAACACGACGAGACAGTCTAATAATCTTTTTGGAGGTATATTATGGACTATAGTCTGGTTAGGAGGGCTTGGTAATGATTGTACAGAGCATATTGCTTACGTCAGGGGTCATTTTAGCCTTGGGTCACATAAGTTATCCCTATTGAGAAGAAGTCCCGCAAAGAATTTTTTTGGGGGGTGGAGGGGGAATCCACGTTTCCACCAACATGTGACAAGTCTTGTTAGTCTTTCGCCTGTACATTTCTTATAACCTGTGAAACTACCACATAATCTTGTGAACTGTCGAAAACAGCTGGTGATTTTGAGGAAAGAAAACTTCACTATGTATTGTCGAGATTCAGAGTGTATCATTCCGTGATCATCTGTGTGATTTCAGGCAATGTTGATTACAGTATTTGTGTTGGAATTGCCATCGCTAGAGACAGAGGAAGAAGCTGAAATTTGTCACTATATATTTATGCTGATACCTACTTATACGTAAGTGCTGAGATCATTGGTACCAAATTCATGGATGATATCGTCAACTCGTTAGCTTACTTGAATGCTGACCAGGGTTCCGAGAGGAAGGATTGGGTTTGAGTCCTAACCGTATACAATCACTCGGAGTCTTCAAATTGTTCAAATTTAAGCTCGGTGAATGAATGGAATGATGAATTTAATTAATTTATTAGTAATAACGTGGGCATACTGGGAAAAACAACTGCGAGTGCTCCTAACACGAGTCGGATCTATGACCTTCCTCATACTGTGCTGGAATTTGCATTTGAATATATTATATTTCGAAAATTCGCAGTATAAAGACCACATCATAATTTACGGTTTTCTTGTAGGCTGGCATACGGCTTTATCGAGCAGAACGCCAACTACAGAACACGGTCCATCTGCTCTAAATCTACTTTGTAAGTACCATGCAATACCTGCTGTACTCCAAATCCGATCGTCCGATTTTGATTTAGTTTGTTGTGTCCTAACGAAAACTTTCTAGCTGCGTTTAAAGGATAATTGAAATACTTGTTGTTCTTGGTTATAATTTTTGGCCAGGCGTGACCTCGTAAGAACCGATTTTTCACACTGAAATTCAGGTTGTCGGATTTCTTGAAGTTCAGAAATTTAGACGACGAATTTCGTTTAAATATGAGGAACTCGTTGCATAAACGAACCTGATATTTGCCGAGAAGAACCCGAAAAAACGAGAACAACAAAACAGCTGTTCATCCCGATAGGACAACCAGTAAATCCTTTAATGAGAGCAATTCTAACTTTTTAGTGCGGATGAAGTCCTTAAGTGTCTATTTAAACGAATGCAAACAACTATTCAGCAGTCGCCAAGGATTGTTCTTGTTTTGGTTTGCAACTTCTTGTTTCTTAGCTGAAGATGGCCGAGAGATTCGGTCGAAGTATTCAAGGACGTTTCCTCTAGTTTGTCACTGATGCTCTGCGTTTGGAAATCCTTACCTCAAATTATTTTATTTTGGATGGAAGGAAGCTACTGGATTTATTTTGTGATGCATGTTCTTAAGTGTAATCCAACTGTTTAACTTTTAATGTAATGGTTGATTTGGATTTTTTTCTTCTTTTGCTCGACTCACCAGGGTTAATCAAGAATGTGTACGTCAAAATGTATTGTATACCGACAACGCTTTAGACTGGGAGCGCCCAGGGATTGGCCAAATGGCACTGTACATGTTTGTGGAAGGAGTTTTGCTCTTCATTTTGGTTCTCTTGATGGAGGTGAGGTTTTCACCAAACCATTTTTCTCAACATGATGGCTATGC
>BLFK01000033.1:181083-197084 GCA_014634185.1 Astreopora myriophthalma
GACACTCAGCATGGTAGATATCAGTGGAATATTCACGATCCAATATTTCATACACATGATGTTCATTAAACACTTGTGGTGTGATTGTTCGTTAAAAAGGGTTTTTTATACATTTTCCCACAGGACGAAGACGTCCAAACTGAAAGGATGCGTATTAACGAAATGTCTTCAGAAGCAATCCAGAAACAGTCAGTTGTGTTGAGAGATCTGACGAAGGTGAGAACGCAACTGTGCCACAACCGCTGGCTAACACAGAAGGCTTAGAGTCTCATAATTGAGGTGGTACTGTCTTTGCCCTGCGATTCGAGTACAGACTTACCCGGTAGAGATTATGTTATGACAATTTGCAAGTTAATCCAGCTTGTTATGCTGTTTTGTCACATTGTCATACTGTATGAGAGAAATACCGAGGGCTGCAGAATCGATACTTAAACTAATGGACGGGAAGCGATCTAGCAAATTTCCATTCATCGATCTAGCAAAGCGAAGCGATCTAGCAAATTTCCATTGTATCAACTGTGAGAAACAGTTGATACAACAAGGACAAAGGACCAAACAAAACAAAACTGAACAAAGAAGCAAAAACAATGTTATTTTTGTATTGGCTTACAGTGACATTTGAACTTTGCTCTTTGTTTGTGCTGGTATACGCGTCGCAAGTGAATTACCATGTTCTTTGCCTTCGTATTTTTCGAAAGTGAACAGCACGCTGGCATCCTTCACACTATCTTAATTCTCTAGATAGTGTGAAGGCTTACTGGTTCTACTTTGGGTGGAGGATCTGGTGGCTCGAAACTGTAGAGGAATTTACGATGATGGGCAACTCGAAATAGCACCATATACGAGAATGAGCGCACCCTGGGCAGTAAGGGATTAAAGCCTCCAGTTCAAATTAATTTTCAGTTTACTAGCAACATGTAGCACAAAACCGAGTTACATCGACAAGCCAAAGCCAAAGCCTCTGCAAGTTGCGATTTTATTTGCCAGGAAAGGCAAATGGCAATTCGTTTGTGACGCGCATAGCAGCTCAGAAAAAATGATGCCAAAGGGAGTGTTATTTTTCAAATGTAGTCATAGTTTCAGTTTTTCTTATCAAGCCCTCCCCTTACTTTCAGTTGAATATTCAACAGGATTGCAAGTGAAATACTTTGACTCTGGGGTTCAAAAGCGTGTTCACGAAACTGATTATGAGTAGAGATCAGTGGAGTAGCCAATGAGTTACATCTTTCGCGGAAAATCGTGAGGTACCGTATTTATGCGCTGTGTTGATGTTCTGTTCAGGTTTATGGAGGAACGAATGTCACGGCTGTTGATCATCTGTGTTTGGGAATTCCCCGAGGTGAATGCTTTGGTTTGCTGGGAATCAATGGTAGGAAACCGCTTTTGTCTAAGGGCCTTCATATACGGTTTTTGATTAAAGATTCAACGAATTTAGTTTTAAGCAAGTATGCTGGAACCAGTTCTTTAAAGTTATCTTATTGTTATCGTGTGGTGAAGGAATCGAACAAGTCAAACAACTCAACTTGCTCCTGAACTAACGGTAGACTGACTCTACTATAAGACTATATAACTCTTCACTCTAATTGTCATTCATTTGTATTAAAAGTAAAAGTTTTGTAAACTTGCCGTATTATCTTCCAGAAGACAGTCGAACGAGTTTCCCAAGTGAAATACAAAAATGGTATACATACTCAAAGATGTTTGACAGATATTTGACGTATTTATACAGCAAATACGTTTTCTCGGCCACAAAATGAGCTATTGCGTGGCTCGCTTGCTATGTGACTTGAAGCCTGGAAATCAGTCTTCAAAAGAAGTGAAGGCTCCGAAGTTTCAATTGAACGGAATATCTTTCGTGTCTCTGTTCACATTTGCCTGGCGCGTCAGAGAAAAAAATGTAATGATTTTGAGGAGCTCAAGTTTATCCTTTAGCACGATTTCGAACGAAGTTCGTACGTTCAGTAGAACCCGAGATAGAAATTGACGGATGTTCTACATTCAGGTCGACCGTTTGCATAATATTGACGGTTTTTTACATTAAATTCTTTGGAAAACTATAACTCCTCAATGAAATTGTCATTAATTCGTATTACGTGTGAAAGCAATTTCTTTACATGGAAAAGTACAACTGTGTCGTGTAATCTTTCAGAAGACAGTTAAATGACTATATTTTTTTGTGAGATCTTTTTAAATAGTGCTCTTAAGAAGAATTTGATATATATATATATATATACATATATACACACTATTTTAGTCGATGTAACTTTTAGCATAATGGGAGCATCCCTAGTTTGGTGCATAGGCTCTTTCGGATTCTTCCTCTGCACAACCCAAATGTTTTCTGGAGTAATTTGTGTTGTAGTTTAACTTGTAGAGACATGTAATGTAATATAGAGAAATAAATAAACTGGAATCCGCTCACTGTTTCGTTCGCTAACACAGACAGTAAGGACCTCTAAGCCGCTTTTCTCTCATCAACAACTTCTAGGGGCATACTAGTTGTGCAACAATAACAATAAGTTAATTGACCACTCCCCTGGTAGGGCTTTCCATGGCCAAGGAAACAAATGATACAAATGAACTTAACAGAGTTAAGAATCCCAGCTGGCAGGAAGCAGACCAGTTGGCTATTTACAAACGCAGCTGAGGAGTTGAACCGGGGACTACCTTGAAAAATTACAGGAAGTGGCCAGAGCACAACTTGAACCTAGGACCTCCGGATTAAAAGTCCTGCGCCTTAACCACTCGGCCATGCTGCCTTCTGGATGAATTCAATTTTCAAACCAATGATATCGGTTGCGGGAGAACTTTCTGGGAACAACTCATTTTCTCCACTTATGTAAGACTCAGATTTGAGGCAGCACTTTCAGTGGTTATGAATGAACATCAGTGCTGTGGGTCTGACTTGTCCCATTCCCAAAGGAAATCCAACTCCTGCGAAGGGGCTTCCACAGAGCTCCTGTTCAACTGACAGATAAGCATATTATTGACCTGTCCCTTGGGGATATGTGCTATATTCCCCTTGCTCCAGGTAAATAACCCTTACTTATTGAAGTTAACATTTTTTGTGTGTCTGTTTTCGCTCTATGTGTACGTTTGTTGTAAACGTGCATTGCTGTAAACAGTTGTATTTTAATTGTCCTCCCATTAAACTGGAGAAAAAACGAGACGATAGTAGAAGCTCTGGTAATATTTGGTAGCTGATTTCTTGCATGTGGTATTTTTAGGTGCGGGCAAGACCACAACATTCAGCATGTTAACCGGAGATCTGAGCATGACTGAAGGGACAGCATTTCTGGATGGATTCAATATTCAAACCAATTTAAGAGAGGTTAGAAAGCAGAAGTTAGGATCGACCACTTCCTTTCTCCATGTAAGCGCTAAGCTTTGTTTCCAGAGCGGTGATATTATTTGGGTTGTTTCCAGTAGCTGAAATGAACAAGTTTAAAAGTGATCTGCCTGGGACTGGACTCTTGATACTTGTTCAGGCCAAGCGTTCTTTCTTTTGACCAATACTGACACAATAGTAGCTACAGTAGCTGTCCTCTGATTTGAGCGTCAAAGCGTCTTTTCTCCTGGCTGTTAGGTTTTAAAAATATCAATTAACGATTAAATGCTGGATTAGCAGCCTCTTACCTTGCTCAGACTCAATGCTCGTTCCAAGACACACAGAATCATGATGCTCATTGTCTTTTCGCCAGAGTAACCTTGCTTCCTTGCTCATTACTGTAGTGATTTAGTTTAAAAATCCCACACAGTTATTCTTTACATTGCTACGCCAATTAATATCACAAAAATGTAAGAAAGGGGTTACTCGAGCTTTAGCGCCGGCTAATCCATAGCCTTTCATACTAGAGAATGACATCGTACTTTGTTTCCTGTTTTCACCTATATATCTTTCCTAAAGGTTCAGCAGAGAATTGGTTATTGTCCTCAAGTAAGTTATTAATTTATCATTGACGTCAACACTTTTTTGTTTGTTTTTTGCTGCGTATACTTAAATGTATAATTTTGTAATTTTGGTGATATCTGTCACTAGTTTGATGCCCTTATCGAGCGTTTGACTGGCCGTGAAATGCTGACAATGTACGCGCAGCTTCGGGGTGTTCGGTCAGAAAAAATCGAGGACTTAGTGTCTGCCACTATTCAACATTTGAATCTGACCAAGTGGGCGGATAAACTGTGTGGAGACTACAGGCAAGTAATGTACCTATTTCATGCAATTCAAAGTGTTTTGTGAATGTGTGTAACACATGCATACTCAGAAAACCAATTGAAGTTCTGTAAGCAGACTTTCTGCTTTGCCACTATGTTTTTGGAGACTCAAGAGAGCAAGCCACATGACTCGCGATAGCGGCGGAAGCCGAATTCTTTTCTATTAAACTCCGGTATTCAGTCGTTTACGGTGCAAAGTACTTGCATGTCATATCATCTTGCTCACAATTTGTTGAACTGAAATCTTTTTCGTTTATAGCGGAGGAAACAAAAGAAAGCTGAGTACTGCTATTGCACTAGTTGGAAACCCTCCGATTGTGTTTTTGGTGAGCCATAGTGTACCGCTACTACTACGAATAAAATGCAACTGAATTATAATTTATCAAAAAGTTGATGAGGAACTTGTTGTTGTTTTTTGTTGAGGATGAGCCCACTACTGGAATGGATCCTGTTGCTCGGCGCTTTCTGTGGAATTCGCTGATGGCCGTGCTGAAAGGAGGCCGGTCAATTGTGCTCACCTCCCACAGGTAACAAAAGCCGCCACATTGTAGGGGTCCACTCCATGCCACTCACTGGTGTGCAGTATTGGACTAGAGACAAATACAGCAACTTCTGTAAACCTAAGTATCAGTAATAACTGGATCAGCTGAAGTGAGAGTTGTACATGTGACGATGTGTTGTGTTGCGTTGTTTAGTATGGAGGAGTGCGAGGCTTTGTGTACCAGACTGGCTATCATGGTGAACGGACAGTTCAAATGTCTGGGCTCTACTCAGCATCTCAAAAGCAGGTATGGGTTTTACCTTATTTTGCTTGCAGTCCCCAATACCCCAATCCTAACTTGGACAGGAAATGCACCCCTTCGTAGTCAGTGCGCCTGATGATGTTACAGTCCATTGAAATAAATAAATGTGGGAGGTGCAACGTACTTTCTCTAATTTGCTTGAATTCAACCACAGGTACGGTACAGGTTACTCTCTTATGATCAAGGTCGCCAGCTCAACAGCTGTCATGCCTCAGCCGATCGCAAGTGGATACCATCCTGCCCTTCCCACCTCTGTACCTGCGCCCATTTCATTGGGGTACGGTAATCCATCCGTTGATGGAGAACTTCCTGAAGTCAACGAACCTGAGATGCCTTTTAATGATGGTGAAGTATAGCTACTTGTGAAGTTTCAGGCTTAACGTGTCCACAATATTAAGAGCAGCTATAACATATCATACTTATTTTTCCAATTATTACCACACCTAAGTTCACTCTCGTCAATCCTCAATATCTCTATGTTTGTACGCCAAGGTCCAACCTCGTCCCAGGGCTTTTCTTTTTTATTTCTCCGTACTGATACTAATCATGGCAACCGAGCGGGGCTCATATGAAGAAGCCGTAAATCTCTCTATTGATACCATGCAAACTGTTTTCAACGTTGTGTGTATTCATCCATATATTAATGATACCAGCACCATACCGCTGATGTTAACCCTGGGTTGGACTCAATAGCATCCCTTAGGGCGGGGGGAGCAGTACATCTTAGTTGCTTCAAGTCAGGAAAAATTGTGTTTGAAGCTTCGCCTGTTTAGGTCACCAATACAACGTATTTACGTTCGTCAAATTCACTTTTGATTCCAGGCGTCAGTAGCAAAGATGTTCAACCTGCTGTCGTTCCAACTCCTCTCTACCCTCAGACTCAGGCTCCTCCCGGTCATTTTGTTCCGTTGGTGGTTGACAGGGGACTGACTGAATCCGTCAGAGATGCGCAGACGTTTGTTGTTCGAACTTTCCCTGGAGCCAGGCTTCTGGAAAGCCATAATGTAAGTCCCCTCTGTGAGAACTGTATTTCTTCCGAGTAGCCAAAGTCATAAATAGGCCAATTGCTATATATTAAAATTCACTCTCGGACAAAAGGCATCGTCTCGAGGTTCCGGAGAAAAACCATTTCCATTGTCATTTTTATTCATAGGTGCCTCTTGGCAACCAGTGGAAACTCGTGCGTTACAACCGCTATCGGATGATGGCTTGTGTGGTCTATGGCCGATTCATTGCTCCAATAGATAACGTTCAGTATTAATTCATCGGTCATCTTAGTAGGCAACATACACGGACTCGGCGTTCATTCACGAATCCATCACTTGCGTCTTCGTAGTGCTAGCGGCTGGAGACGCCTCTGAACATTCATTTCCACTTTTTATGTCCGCATTGCCCCCCAAAACAGAATAATGACCATAACTTGCTCAGTCAGAAGACCAATAGACCTAATCGGCTAACGCAATGTTGTACCCAATTCAGATCTCCCGGGGATGAGGTTGTTCGTTTATTGTATTTTCATTATAATGCAGCATTCACATTTAAATGATGTGGAAATACTCAGAACAGAACATTTTATGCCCAAAGGATTTGAATTGGGTACAACATTGCATTAGCCGATTAGGTCTAGTGGTTGATCAAATCCAGAAGTCTTAAGATTTTACCTTGCCTCAAGTTGTGCTCTATTTCCTTACTAGCGCTAATTTACAGTGGAACATTTCAGTAATTCACCTTTTCTCTTAATAATCGTGGACTTCAGAGTGGCCTCTTTGATCCATCTGCTCTTACCATGATTAGTGCTGGTGACAGGACGTTCATTGGGTATCAAAAAGGACTAATTGACATATCCTTGTCCTTGCAGGGAGTTCTTCATTTCCAGGTCGAAAGCGAGGGCTTAAGTTGGTCATACATTTTTGGGAAGTTGGAGAAAAACAAAGCTGCATTAAATATTGTGGATTACAGTGTCAGTCAAACCACTCTGGAACAGGTAAACAAGACGCTTTGGGTGCGTATACTTGGGTGTTGTTGTCACACTTCAGGACTCTATTGGAATCTATCTGTTTCAAGACCACCGACCGGCACCTGAGTACCGTGCGGGAGGTTGTGAGTTGAAACCCCAGCCGGAACAACATTCACCTAACCCTGGCCCAGGAGGAATTGACATTTTCGTGGAAGTTAGTCAAATTTCTCACTCCCGGGAACCTACTGAGACTTCGTTTACAATACACCAAGAGTTTCCGGACTCGTGACGAATCCGGAACGTTATGAATCCAAATACTTTGAATCCGGGATAGCTTAAGCGGGTTTTTTAATAAATCCGGGCTCTTTTGATCGCTTTCGCATCGAAAACTTTTCAGGCTATCACGTAAAATACCCGGCCACTTATTTGCATTTACTTGAATACGAATGGTACCCGTTTTATGGTTCAAAAAGCGTCAAGCAATACAAAGTTCACACAGTGACTTGACTTGCGCTGTCCTTAAGCTGGATTTGTTTACTTCAATTAAACATTCTGTGTGGATCGGGTCCCCCCGGAAAGAAATTTCACTTCACTTTTAGATTAATCTTTAAATGTTTTCCTTGAAGAAACTTTTCTAACAGTGTCCGTGTATTCGTCAAACAGGTTTTCATCAACTTCGCAAAAGAGCAGCACGCGGAGGAAAGAACATCTGTAAAGAGGACCTGTGGATGCATGCCTTGTTAAACCAAAACAATTCGGAAATTTTTCACTTGTGTGCTCAGTTACCTGTAATCTTCCATATTCTTGTCAATCACGTTCAAATAAGTCTTAATCAATTATTGAGTACAAATTAAGTTGCTGTTGCCTATGAATGGAAGCAAGCTGTCGGCGACTCCTTGTTATGATACAAACCTCTCTGCTTTCATGTATAACATCTGAAAAACAAGACTAATATGATACAAGCAGTGAGGTGTGTATCAAAACAAGGTTACCTCCTGCCTAGCTGCTGTGTATAGGCTACTTCAGTAAGAACAGTTGTTCAGTGCGAACTTGTGCGGCTCATCGATTTTAAGATTCTCTATGTTCTCATTTTCTTTGAGTTTATATCATTTAATTACACTTTCAAAACAGCTTATCATAATTAAGGATGGAGAGCAATTTAAAAAGTAAGCCGAGAACGTACCTCATTTGCATGATGTTTACAGGCTAACGAGCGAGTGAATTGCGCATGTGCAATTCACGAGTTAAAAGGTACGAGCAACTTTTTCCACAGTTTATACGAGTCATTTAGTTATTGCACTGATAAAATATTATTTATACAGAATACTATATAATCAATTGTTATTTAAGTTTAAGTACAAAAATAAGTTACACGAATCAACCCATGCAGGTTTATGCTCAGCATAAATAAAATGCAACACATTACTGTTAAGAATCCTGCCAAATTTTCTTTTGATTCCCGAATAAGACCCGAACTTATTGCACTTATTCCATTGTACTCTTTGCATTATTAGGAGCGATTAAGCCCTGTCAATGCTAAATGGAAACCCCAAACCACCCCTCCACCCTTCCTTATAACTGGGAGGTCGACATGCTCAGGAAAGTTAGAGAGATTGCGATAATGTTGCTGTTGTAAACTGGTTTACTTGAAATAAAAAACTAATTCTGTTGTATTACTTACTGCAAAAACAACTCGGCGACATGCCTTAAAAAAAATGTCAACGTTAATGACACGTTCTCTTATTTCGTGCCGACATTCTACAAAACGCGACATTACAATGAGCACTAGCACCTTGCAAGCCGCACGCCCAAATATGTAATTAGCATAGTAGAAATATGGCTTTAATAAACCAAACGATGTTTTTGAAGTTCATGTTATTTGATCAATCAAGACATGTTTCGGATGAAACATCATCCATCGTCAGTTGTACAGAATAAAATGAAGTTGTGCAATAAATAGTGTCATATAGTGAGACATTAATATGAATAATTAAGGATGAAGGCGAGAACAGAATAAAAACACATCAAACTATTTAAGCTAAGAAAAGAGACTAATTAGTATGAAAGGGATAAATTAAGATGTTTGATTTGGGAATTTAGTGACGGCTGCTCCCAAAGGATGTGCATGGCTTCTTTGATTTTCAATTGGAAACTTGTTTGAGCAGAGTCGAGGATTTTAAAACAGTCTTCTGAACAAAGGGAGCGACAATTTTCAGAACCTCTCAGGTGCTTAAAGATGTGAGAATTTTTGTCGGAGGCAATATGTTCACGAATGCGAGTGGCAAAGTGTCTATTGGTTTCACATAGTAGAAATAGCAATCAACGCTTATATAAATCACCGAAAGTTAGATATTCAACTTTGGACGGAGGTTGACTAGCAATAGAGTTATTTCAGTAGAGTTATGACTTAGAGTTAGAGTTAACGACTGCCAAGATCCTGAATTCAAGATTTTGGACTGCCAAAATCGTGAATTCAACATTCTGGAAAGCCAAAATTAAATGAACCGACTTGACTCTTAAATCATGGTTTAGACCTAATCACTAAACTTTAAGCTAACCCTTCCAACATCATGAATTAATGATTTTGGAGGCTTAACTCCAACTCTATAAAAGTAACTCCATAAAAATAACTCTATGAATAGCCGTCCCCCTCTGGACGTGAAACTAAATGGCTAACAGATGATTTATGTTTGCAATAGATAAAGCGCAGTGCCGCTCTTGGACTAAATAAGAAATGATTTTGTCACCTCGCGACGCGCATTCTTAAAAACATATCCCGCGAACTTCAATAAGGTACATTTAACAATGATCTTTGTTGTTGGTTGTTTGTTCTGGCCTTGACAGTCTGGAAAAAAATTACTACACTCGTTTTTTTATAAGGGTCTTATAAGAACGTCTAATTTTGGAGCTAAGGCTGATCGTTCTTATTTCCTTTTGCGACATGAGCCTGAAAATGTTCTTATGATGTTCTTAAACTTACATGACTTCGATGCTGTGGAAGTTATTTTGGAAAGGTTTTAAATAAGAACGGCTCAACTGCTCAAATAGGGACTGCTTTGCATTTATTTTCTCTTTATTTATACTACAAACGAGCAAAATAAGAACGTTCTTAACTAACTCTCAGCCTGAGGTACGTTCTTAGTATGTTCTTAAAATTATGGTTGATCTCAGCCTCAACGTTCTTATTAAAAGAAAAAGAAATAAAGTGTATTTACTGAATGTATTTTCTCTGGTAATTTTTTTAGTAAGACTGCAGCGAACGTTGCGGTCGAAGCGTCACCTACACAAACAAGTTCCACATCAGTCAATTCGGAAATGTTTTCAGTCGGACATGAGCTGTTGAAGAAACAAGAGAATTTACACCAAAAGTTGTATGATGCAAGATCAAGATTTTCATATGAGTTCCGAAAATAAGAAGTGAATATCCAACGGGAAATTACTAATGTCACTCGGCTTACTCGTCGTTAGTTTGTGGTATCCCAATGAATCATTTTCGGTTCTCGGTGATCTCGAACTGACTTCAGTAAATTAACTACCTTAGCAGCTCAGCTCTCAGGGGTCTTCTGTCAAGATTTCTGGAAGTCGCCATTGTCTCTGCTCAGTCGTTCAACCTTTGTTTAAAAAACCCGTACGATCTGCGATTAACGACAAAAGATCTTCACCGAATCAATGGTGTCAATAATAGTCAATAGTTTATTACTCACTCAAAATGGTTTTTCCTTAACAATATTACAATAAAAAGGTATACATGTATATAAAAAAAACCCCACTGTCATGGCTCATATCAAAAGAACCTAAGTATAAAAGGGTCCTATGTAACTACAAAATTCTCCCAAGCGCGACTCCTAAGAGCAGCTTTAAAATTAATCAAACTATTCACATCTGTGATAGTCCGAAGTAATTTATTAAAAGCCTGGTGGCTCTGTATAAAAAAGACCGCTGGCCGGTAGCTGTCTTGAATAGGGGTACTCCAACTTGTTTCTGTCTCTAGTATTGAGAGAGCGGACATCAGCTGTAACAATGAATTTGCTGCGCAGATATGCTGGGGCAAGTCCGTGCAAACATAGTGTCATCTAAGATGGTAGGATCGTGCGTAGTCTTACTCAAATTGCAATAAGTGTTTTGTAAACAGTCTTTAGAGAGACAGCGACTATTGATGAAATGTACAAATGCTGGTGGAAAACAAAAGGAGCTAACGACGGGTCTACTGTTTACATCCACCAACATGGCGGCGATGACGCAATGTGCAAACATTTCGTCCCATGACGATTTTGTTAAAAATAGTCACAAGCGTACCTTTCTCGAAATTTATTTATGCCGATAAACATCAATGAGCGACTAGAATGAAACCAAAACACTCACAGCAGCTAACATCATACGTCTTCAAAGTTCAAAATAAATTTTCTTAGTAAAGCTCTTTTAGGCTTTTAGCCGAAGGTCCAACTAGTGTCTTGCGAGACAACAATTAATTAAGGTCATGTGCGCGCGTTTTGCTTGAATGTTCACTTATTTATAAACCTTACACCGACTTCAAGTCACGTTTTTTTTTCTTTAATTCCAATTTGGCCATCACAATAAGCAAGTTTCTGACGGCCATCGGTTTGTATTGCGACTTCGTTTTAAACAGCAACGAAAGCAAAGTTGACGGGTTTTGTAGTTACTTTCGAATTCCTTGTGATACCTCCCTTATTTTAATAAAATTCCAACATTCAGTTCAAAATCACACATCCCTGCACGGTACTGGATGAAACTACAGACTACAGCATTTGACATAATCCTGATTTGCAGCATTCAATGTCACATCAATTGCGCTAAACAGCCGTTGTGTATGGACACCGTGCACATTCATGTGACTAATAAAAACGTAGTCCGATACACATTTGCTCGGAAAACTTACTGTTTCATATTCCTCCTGTCTTGTAAGTCAGCCTGGCCCCTCATGTCAATGATACAACGCTTTCTTTCCATAACAAAACCAAAATTTCCTCACTTCTGTTCCACACACTAAACGCTGGACAAACCAACATGACATAAAGTAAAAAATAACAAACAACCATCACACCAATGACGATAAACGATAGGAACAATTTTCATCGGCAAACTATCTATTTAAAAATAAAAACAAAAGTCACCTTTCTTCCGGAAAGTTTAGAGAGCAAATTTAGCCGTTTCACCTTTTGTTTCACTTTTTCTCCGCGCAAAGCCGCACGCCATGCGCCGACTGTCAAACCCGGCCTCCTTTGCATTGGGAGTTGAATAAACGCAAACCTTAGCGATACCGATACTCTCACTACGAGTGCTATAAACAAAGAAACGGCGGCCATGATGCTGTACCAAATTAATCCTACAGGAATTGAACTTTATTTTTATGCAAATTATTTCTTTTGTTTCGGTAAACCAATATGGCCGCTGCTCACCCGAGCGCATGCTTCAATGCACTCAGCAGGTGATTCCCGCATGAGCATTTTTATTTAAGCTGATATTTTTTCTGTACGTGGGTCTTTCTCAAGTGTAAACAATTCCACAGTTGTACCAGTCGCAAAAGTTACCAGTTGTACCAGTTGTAAGTCGCAAAAGTTCTTCGAAGTTTCAGCATTAAGATCGCCCACAAGCCTATTTATACCATCTCCAACATACTAAAAAAACCAAAGGACAAAATCGGAAAAGAAGATTCCAGAGGAATCGTGTATAAGATCAAATGTAAGGGTTGTGATTGTGTTTACGTTGGTCAGACATCACGCGTGCTACAAACACGCGTGAAAGAACACGCAAAGGCTATAGCAACATTGGATGAAAATTTTTGTTGGCCAAACACCATATGCTCCACAGTCATGAAATAGATTTGGAGAACGTGGAAAACCGACGTGGCGACAAATACTAGTTCTTGAAGCGTGGTGTTCCGTGCGAGACAAAAACTCTATAAATGAACACATAGGGCTGCCCAGCGTATACAAAAGCATTAACAACTTCTAGCGTCATCAATAATGCTCTAGGGACTAGCGACTCGTTACCTTAAGAAAATTTTTTCGAGATATTTAATATTACTGTATAGGACGCCGTTAAACATTTGCATTTTTTATCTTTGCTGAAGAAGGCAACAGTTGTAGCCGAAACGTCCGAGACGATAATTTTAGCCAGTGTAAACTTTTCAGTTCCTCTTCTATTATTTTTTAACATTCTTCTTTTGTCTTTATGCTAATTTTCCTCACTAGCCTCATTTTAAAGCAATTGTTTTCAATTTTTGCATGCTAACGAGGCTAGTGAGGATAATTAGTACAAAAAAAAAAAGAAAGAAAAAAAAAAAAGAATAATTTATTAACTGCCATTTATGTCTCCCCCGAACGAACAGTAACAGACCCCGAGGTTCTCTCTCATTTACCAAGTTTGACCCCGCCAAACATTCTGAGAAAATTTCTCCCTTTAACACAAATACAGAAATTTATTCTGCAACTATAGAAAATACAGTAGTATCCCATATATCATGTAGGCTATGTGTTCACTCTAAGAAAATGTTAAGTCTTTGGATATTACAAACGAGCAATTCTGGAACACAACACTGTTTGATCCTTTCACAGTCGCGTTGTTGTCATCTTGGCAAAATCTTTTTACATCGTCATCAACTAATTGATCTACTTCTCTTTTTAACGAGGACTCGGCTTCCCTTTCTGCTACGGATCCTTCGGATCGACAATTTAATGCTTAAGAAATCTCAATTTTGGTAGAGACATCAGGCCTGATACCTTTGTAAAGATCTGAAGGTTTGAAATTTTATTGTTGTCGGCTTAGCAAACAAACAATGCGCTATTGTTCTCCGTTTCTCACCTAAGTGAGAACAAGTGGTTTGAACAAATTATGACCCGTGAAACGCCCTTTCTCGATGCTGTGTGAAAACCTTTACAATACTTACAATGAAATACGTCATTGTCTGCGGTCGGATCAAATGACAAACAAACAGATGTCAAAAACAAGTGGCCAATTATTGCCCTTTGAAAGACGACCTTTATGTAACCTATACCTCATGAATAATATCAAGAAATAAGTTAGATAAACCCCTCGAACGTCGGGATGTATATGGCTTAATACCTCCGTTCTCGGGCTTTATCTCTTACATAGTTTTCACTACATCTGCCTCTGCCTAAGATAATATGGATGGCAGTTGAGATGCCTTCCAATTATATGCTGAACATTGTAATGTCTTCATATTATGCTGATTTGGTAGTTTAAAGATGCAACCAAAGGACGGGCCAGACGGGCAACAACAAACAGCATTTATGTTCAATTTCCATCAACATTTATTTGAAACGCTATCAACTGAAAAGCAATTTGAATAACTATGGAAAGTGCCTTGAAAATATGACAGTACAATAACAGGAACATTAACTAGAAGACAACATTCTGTTGTCACAATCGCTATGCTGAACAGCACTTGTCAAAGTCTTCGATACTCACATCAAGTTACCCAGAACACCTCGAATGTGGTAAAGAATGCCAACGCCACTTGCGCGCCCGGCTGAGCAATACCGATACCATCTTGCGCGCCCGGTTGGGCAAATCGAGATTGATTCCCCAATACAATATCTGCTAATTTACATATTTTCTCTTTTTACGCGGGTGCTTCTGGGTTGCCTCCTCGGGTTTTGGCCTCTGGGCCAAAACCCTGCGGGGGCAGTAAGCCTCTTAAAATACTCGTGTACAACCATACCTTTGATATTTTATATAGCAGCCACCAGTTTGGTTTTCGTCCGGGCTATTCGTATACCTCTGAGTTGATCCACCTTTTTCATTCTTGGGCTAATGACTTTGATAATATTTTGATGTGATATTGCTTGATTTTAAAAGGCGTTTGACTCTGTTCCACATAATCTTCTGCTCATGAAACCTGAGAGATTTGGTATGAATAACTGATCTTCTTTCTCGCCGTTGTTAACGGGTGATAGTCGATGGATGTGTTATCGAGAGTTCCACAAAGGAGTATCCTGGGCCCCCTCCTGTTTCTTCTTTCCGTTGAATGACTTTCCGGATTCCATTCTTAGCCCTGCGGTTATGTTCGCTGACGGCACATTAGTTAACGATCGTAGTTCTCTCTCTCTCTATCCTCGGTCTTAGTGCATGAGAGCCTTGAAGAAGTCAGGGCTTGGTGCGTCTCGTGGCATTTAAGAACTAATGCCAACAAGTATGTGTCTGAAGTCAACCAGGGCGAGTAAAACTGCTGCGTGTAACTATACCATTGATAATAAGCTGATATGTTTTGGAGGCATAGCCTACCGTGAGGATTAATTTTCATACGTTTCAACATGGTTGACAGTTCTGCCGGCTCTATGTTTTGATCTGTTTTCAAGTGCGGCTGGAATTTTTCTCTTTCCTACATGCTAAAGTTGGACGAGAACGGCTGGTTTATTTTCTAGTTAGTAAACACAGGGTATTAATTCTCTATTTTAAAAAAGTGACTCACTTTAAGTTTGCGTAGGACTAAACCTGTGAGTGTACTCCTAACTTTCTTCACCTTCAAAGACGTTCACAGCATGTTTTGTTGACTTTTTTGTACTTTCCGGAACAGCATTTGCGACCATCTTCTAGGACTCTACAAAACGGTTTGCTTTTCTTCCACATAAAATAATTAAGCTGAAAAGTTGAAACTCTCGAGCCGGCTGGACAAATATCGACGAAGACGGGGGTTATTGCGTGATAACAGTCCTGCGATTTGCACCACGTGACGTAACGTAGTTAATAAAATGGTGCGAAAATTAAGAGATGGATTAAAGTAAAGTTAAATAGAGTACGGGCTGCCCGGAATAACCATAGGGGCTAGAGGAGCCAAAGACACACGCCGCAGTGCCCACGTTGCAAAGAAAATAAAATCACTGCATTCTGCATAAAATAGATCCGGAAGCAAAACTGTTGCCATGTTACGGCAGCAGCACAGTAACTGTTGCTTCTTGTCTTAGGCGACACCAGGGGCGGATCCAGGAATTTCTGAAAGGGGGGGGGGGTGTACACTATTGACGTAACCTTCATCACCAATGGTG
>BLFK01000033.1:200509-210509 GCA_014634185.1 Astreopora myriophthalma
GAGTTATTGAAACACCGCAAAAAACAGCACAATAACTAGTGTAATTGTTGGTAACAACTTGAGGCTGATAACAACACTCCATGCTACCCCGTGCTTCTATTAACCCCTTAATTACCAGTAGCATTGTTATCCGCATTGTGCACCATATCTATCTTAGTGTTAATTAACTTCTCATGTGCTAATTAATAGTATTATAATGTAGTTCCATGTAAAATGTATTGTTCATGTCTCAGTAGAATTAATTATTGTAAATGTATTTAAGAGTATTGGCTAGTTGGTTGGCTACTTAGTTGAAAGATGGATTGGCACAAGAGAAGACAACAAGAAGACGGGAGAAAGATTGTGAAAGTTCTTAAGCTGGGCCTGAGGGCAGGAAACACATTTTTCATGCTAAAAGTCATTAGCAGACGCCGACCAAGGTTGAAGGACAAAACCCATTTGTAAATAGCGGTGTTCGTGAGGAGTTAACGAAGAGTAGAAAGAACTGGTGAAGATTGTAAGAAAATTCACTAAGAGAAACGGCGAGTCGTGCAAAAGGAAAGAAAGAGCAAGAAAGTAAAAGCAACATCCACAGCCGGAAGGTACCAAGGCAGGAATCCTATGGGAAAACGGGAGTAAGGTTAGTGGACCAAGTGTGGGGAGAGTGTTTTGGTCTGCCGGGTAAGATATTCAGAGGAACTCTAAGGATATGAAGGAAGTGAACGTTGTGTATTTATTAATTGTAAACAGAGCGTATTTGTATGTGTTTCATTGTTACCGTTAGTTTTCTTTCTCAGGTGAGTGACATAAGTTTTAGATTATTAACTAACATAGCTCATTAGGTTCAAGGCTTATTGGATTTCAGAATAAAAACCAGCGATAAAAAAACGACGTTTCGATCTCTCTGAGATCATTTTCAAGTTATAGAAAAAGCGAATGAAATATACATATGTAAGTACAAATTAAGGCGTGAGAATGTCAACGATAAAATATGTAAATACAAGCGCTAAAATGTAAGTGTTAAAGTGCTACTACGATCAAAAATCACTTTTAGCTTTTCTTCACATTTCGAAAGTACTTGTGCCGAAAACTCGGTATCCGAGATTTTATGCAATTATTTCAAGAGGAAGACTATTTATTTTGAAAGGAATTTGTTGATTTAACGGTCCGCCATTACTTGGTGCGGTTCCGACCGATAAGCCCTCAGAGAGCTGGATCGAGGAGAAAGTGACGTCATTTACTCATTAGCTTAAAAAATGCAGTGTGTGAATGTGGCTTAATTAGTATGCAGAACGCGGATTTGACCATCTGAAAGCAAAAAATTCCCGTGCTGCATACTAAATAAGCCGCAATCACACGCTCCACTTTTAAGCTGGTGAGTAAATGACGTCACTTTCTCTTCGATCCAGCTCTCCGAGGGCTTATCGGTCGGAACCGCACCAAGTAATGGCGGACCGTTAAATAAAAAAATGCAGTTAAAATAAACAGTCTTCCTCTCGAAATTACTGCAAAAAAAATCACCTGCTGAGCATTCGACACAAGTATTTTCGAAATGTGAAGAAAAACGAGAAGTGATTTTTTCACCATAGTAGCACTTTAAAATAATAAAATACTATAAAAATAAGTAACTATATAAATAACTTTGCATGGATTGAATCTGACTGTTTGTTCAAAGTTGGTTTAAGTTCCTTTATAAAGAGCATTTCGTAGATCAGGCAGTCGAATTTACTTTGGCACTTTCTCAAGATCTTAAAATCACGATATACATCACTTGGGACTGTTCCATGCTGCTCTTTAATGATTCCCGATTGAAGACGATCCTGTGTGTTCCTCAACGCGCTGATAGAGGTGTCGGTACGTATACCCGACATAGTTTGCACCGCACAAACCACACTTATAATGGTAAACAACGCGTTGTTGGTTAATGATAGGCGGCTTCTTTTCTGACAGGGGCTTCATTTACGTCACATGCTCGTGTGGAAATTGGCTCGCCAGAAACTTTTTTGGTGACAAAATTACTGATGGTCGATTGTAGCAGCTGGGCTGGGTACTGAAGTCGGGAGAACGTCTGTGTGAGATGATCACATTCCAGGTGGAACAGTTGCCATGTAGATGACACTTTAAAGGCACGATCCAGCATTGTTTTAAGCAATGACTTCTTGTATCTAACATCGACGTGGCTCTTGTAATGTAGTAATAATCCGGTGTCAGTTGGTTTTCTGTACACCCTTGTCTCCACCTCCTCCGACCATTGCATTTCCTGATCTCCGTTCCCAGAAAGGGAAGTTTACCGTGTTCGCCGAGTTCCACGGTGAAGCTGACAGATGGATGGCTCTCATTTAGAGAGGAAAGGAATGATTCAGCTGTTTCGACGTTGGGCATTATGCTCAATGTGTCATCCACATAGCGTTTGTAGAACTCGGGTAATTTGCCTTGGTCCTGAAGTCGATCTTCGATACTGCACATAAATGTGTTGGCCATTAGGGGTCCAAGTGGCAAGCCCATAGCAACACCATCAGTTTGTTCATACAAACTCCCCTCAAACTGAAAAAGCTGGTTCTTGGTGGCAACGTTCAGCAACTCTACCAAGTCTGACTTTGTCATGTTGAGATTATGCTGCTTATTGAACCATTCGTCCTTAAATGGCTTTTCAGCTAGAATTTGTATCGTCTCATCAACAGGGACATTGGTAAAAAGCGAAGTTACGTCATATGAAACAAGGATGCCGTGATCGCACCACCAAGAGCAATGCTAAGAGCAATCGGCGAATGGAAAAAGAAGGATGACATTGTTATCACGAAGCCTGATAAGGGATCAGGAGTGCCAAAGTAAATTCGACTGCCTGATCTACGAAATGCTCTTTTTAAAGGAACTAAACCAACTTTGAACAAACAGTCAGATTCAATCCATGCAAAGTAATTTATATAGTTACTTATTTTTATAGTATTTTATTATTTTAACACTTACATTTTAGCGCTTGTATTTGCATATTTTATCGTTGACATTCTCACGCCTTAATTTGTACTTATATATGTATATTTCATTCGCTTTTTCTATAACTTGAAAATTATTTCAGAGAGATCGAAACGTCGTTTTTTATCGCTGGTTTTTATTCTGAAATGTGTTTTAAAAAAAACCACTTATAAGAAGTTTATTGGATTTAGGTTAATTTAGTCACACTTGTACGCTGTTACTAATTTGAAATTTGTGTCACTTGCCACCAGTTAATCTATTTTTTAAATCAAACGTTTAGTTTGTTGCTAGTTTGTAGGAAGGGGTTTGTGGGTGTGTCGGTTTTTTCTTGTTTCACGCCGCGGTTGCGGATAGTGACATCACGTCACAGGAACTAGGATGTACTAAAATGAAAACAAATTTCTCCTATAAGCTTGCTATACTCTTAGGACTGGAAAGAGATATCCAAGCTAAACAGGATCCACCCACACGCAAAGCATGTGAAGTTCAAGCTTGCCTCTAATTGTTCATCTTCAAGAAGAGTCAAAACCAGTCCCTTCACGTCATCTACATGCTGGGGGTTACTTGTGATAGCGAACAGATTGGTTAAAATCATAACTTGCAAATACTCCAATACACTCCGCCTGGGATGCCAAAGCGTATTACTGGCAACCTAAAGCAAAAGAAAGGTTGATCAGAACTATGTTCAGACCAAGTTTTTTAACAAGTTAACCAAGTAAAAAACTCAAACAATGACAATGCTCCCTGAGGCAGTGACAAAACGTACCTGCTTGACGGTCTGTAGTGCCAGCGGTATCATAGTAACTGGCAGCTCTGTTTGAGAAATGTATGCTATAGTCTTGGATTAGAAAAAAGAAAATTATTAAGGGGACGTAATGGGAAAAGAAAAAGACTTGCTATTCCTCCGAACGGCAGTATGAGCCCAAATTTGTTAATATGGATAAATATATTTCATAAGACAAATATGGTAGTGTTGAAGGGAAAACAACACGCCCGCTTGCCATCCTTTCATGCACATTTTTTCCGCTTCATTTCCCTAATGGTCGTCCCTCGGATAACTTCAGTTGTTGAATGGCAATGCAGCTCCGCTGACGCAATCTTACAGAAAATCGCATCGCAAGGTAACGTGAGCCGGTCCGGAAAAAGCCGTCCGGACCCGCTCGAGGAGCTTGTTTGTAACAAGTATCTTAATCGATGTTTTTGTGTTGCTGGCATAAAATGAGTGACAGCAGTGAACACGACGAAAGCCAGTTTTATTACCCGGAAGAACGTTTGGATAATGAGCTTTTGGAACAAGAATCTAAACTACTTTCGGATGAGAGCATTAAGAAAAAAAAATCATTGCTGGGCAAAAAATAAGGAAAGGCAGTGAAAAATTAGATTTTAAAACTGACTCTCTTGGTCATATGATAAGATACCTATTGACTCAGTTAGTTAACTTAATCAATAAGTGCACAACAACATACTCTGTGACAATAGTGTTGGAGTTCAGGATCGTCCTCTTGAGAATCAAACAGAATGATCTGAAAATAACAACAGCAGTTCGATATAGTAACAATGTAAAGCAAACGCCGGCAAGACTACTTTTCAACAAAGATAATTTTCAACGCCACATGAGTTTCCCATGGAAACAACTTATCTTTCTTTAATGCGTGAGGTCTTTAGGCTTCAGGGCATTCTGAAATATAAGTCCCTCTTACCACAGGCAGAAGATCAAAGAATTCCTCAGGGCAGCTATTGAGATTCCGCACAGCGTGAGATAAAAGCCAGTTCGTCACTGAAAGAAAATACACCATAATCTACTTTAAACTTCTTAGGATACTCGGCAATCTTTTGTAAGGTTTCTCTGTTAAAAGCCGCTGTTTATGAGAGGATGCAACGTCTGCTCTTAGTCATACAAAACGCCATGTGCGCGTAAGATTTGTCTCACAGAAGTTACGAAAGTTCACGCACTTGTCTTTAACCGTTTGATGGCTTCCTTTCTGTCGTCATCCTCAGGTAACCCTTTTGTTTCTTCATTCTGAACAATCTCTGCATTAGCTGCAGCTACGTCACTTCCACCCATTTCCTTCTCTTGTGCCAGTTCCTGTAGTCCAGTTAGCTGCCGAAGTACTTTAGCAACAAAGTCCTTCCGGTTTGGAGAAAGCGTCTGTGTACTGTTTGGCAGCTTGAGATCATACATCAACGCGCTACAAAGAACGCTGTAAAAGTAGAAAAGTAATAAGCTTCAGCAACAACAAAAATAATACTCAGCAGCACGGGAAAAATATCAGGCTTGTACAAGTTACTGCCTGGGTGTCCAAGATTGAATCTTGTTAATCAGTACCAACCTGCCAAGTCGATCGCGCACGTTTTTGTAAGGATGGTTTAAGTGGGTCCCTGCGACGTCCATCAAACGGTGTAGAAGTTCAGGAACTCTCCATTCCTGCTGACACAGAGCTCCTTGAATGAAGTACAAACGGCTGAAAAGAATGATTTACAAAGAGAAGACTGTAAGCAAGCATTAATTAATTTTCAGTCAACCAACCAATCAATCAATTTTAAAGTTATTCTGCTTAAACTGCTCCGTTAACTGTGATGATTATTCGAATAAACATACCATAAAAGCAAATATATGACATTTTACGTATTCCCCATAAGGTTATATTTTACAATGCAAAATGGTTCGCAAACGCTAAATAGGAAGCCAGAGCAAAGCTCGTCTACCAATCTCATAGACCCCCGACCCTGGTGAATCACTATATTGTTGCACATTTCAAGTAGTGGTAGGCCTTATCTCACCTCGAATCCGAAAAGGAACCACGTTGATCATCTAGAGGCTGTTCCAGCAACACTTCTAAAAATCGATGGATGCGACGAGGATCGCGACTTTCCTAAGAAAAAAAACAAAACACATTCGATGAGCCTAGAGATGTGAATCGTTAACTTTGCTACGCTACTATCAGATAAATGTCGAATTACACTTCCCATAAGATTCTAGTTGCGTCGTTAGGGAAAGGCCTAATATGGTGCCGGCCGTGCATTTCGTTAGCTTGCGATATACCGCCGGAACCTCGTGAAATAAGAATGCTATCGTCTTATTAGCTCACTGCGCTTAAGCTACATTAACTAAACGCGCGTTCTTGATTCGAACATATAGTGATTGTATCGAGGAGAATCACAAAGGGTCTATTCACAACAACTAACGTAATTGCTATTTAAACGGGGTTTAAGAAAGTTTAAGTGCGCTCCCAACTTCACCGTCCGAATACACCATCAAGTTCAAATGACCTCTAATTTGCCATTTCACTACATTAATTTGACGAAAGGAAGAAAACAGAGAGAGAAAGAAAACGCCCAAGGCCGCTGGAATGAACAGAGCGAAAGCATCGTATCCATCTGGTTAAGAAAAGCGGGCACAAGCTTTGGGGCATCTTACACATTAAAAAAATAATTTGTGCAGTGAAACAACCAAACGTTGACAGACAAGATTTGAATCTGAGCAACTCAGCGTCTTACCACAGCAGTAGCCATGCAAGTGCCCCAGTCCTCTAAAGTCTCAACATTCACGGCCGCCAGTGCCTTTCTGAGAAGTGGTATGAGAAAGTCCCAGAGATTTTCAACCTGACGAAGAAATAAGTAAACACAAACTACTTCTAATGGCAATGTTACACTCCTCAGAAAATGTTTAAAAAAGGCTCTGTGCTCTGGCAACGTTTTTTTGGTTCAGAAAAAAGAACATTTTTCAATCATCATCATCGCCATCGTCATCATCATCATCATCATCATCTAGCAGTGGCCTTGACCGAGATGTCCCGCACAATCCACTTCCACACTTCCGGGTGTGCCATGGCTACGGGGAGGTCTTCAAATTTCACAACCCAGTCTTTTCTGATGGTGTCGGGATCAAAACGCTAGTTTTCTTACACTGGAAGCCTTCCACCGCAGGAGGTCGGAGACGATTCCAGCTTTTGCCCCGCCCCGGTAGCAATAGCTGGCGCACTGTTCTGCCGACGTACATCCATGTTTTTAACATTTCAGTTCTTTTCTGACAACACAGAAAAGACTGAAACAGAGGGAAAGGCTCCTCCACTAAGATTATTTACCAAACAAAGCTATTTATCTGAACCTTTTCATAACTCCAGTGTTTGCATCCACGGATGACAGCGGCAATAATTTCGACAGCACAACGCTGACAGCTCTCCTGAAAAGAAAGCCATTCTCAGATATAAATAGACGTTAACAGAAAAGCCATTTCCCCCTCTCTATACGGCAGCTTGGAAGGCCAGAAAGTAATAGTACGAAATTAAGAGCGCATTAGCAAAAACGGCCCCTGCGATAACCGTTCAGCCCTACCACACAAAAACACGTCCTCCGATCTCCCTTCTTCATCAATACAACTACCCACAGAGTTCACGCAATATTGAACTTTTATTGCGGTTCAACTTCCTGAGAGTGAATTCTTCAACAACGCAATTTAGATCAGAAAACTGGAACTTACAGCAAAATATGAATTTAACTGAGCGCAAATTATGTATATTACCTGAGCATCTGTACAAAGTTGTTGAAGGTGAGGTTTGATTAAATTCAGAAATGTATCGTCAAAATTCCTGAATATACCCTGGAAAAAAGTTAAAACAACTTCATATGAGCGACTTACTTCATCCCCGTTTAATGTAATCTTTTTGTTTTCGATATAAAAAAAACCCTCAACATTCAGAAGAGAGAGCTCAAATTTTTTTTCATAAAACTCGACCACACCTAGACGTGACTGAACCAAGGGGTTCTCATACTGCTGCACAAGACCGAACGAGGCTCGGACCTTACTCGTTTCCAGGCGCGGACATTGAGGACAATGATTTTGATGAATATCATTGCTCCCTACTACAAATCTCCAGCTCGTGGTGGTAGTCTCACCTTAAAGAGCACAAATCGATGCACATTGAATTTGTCCTTGCCTTTCCTATCTTCCAGGGAAAGAAACGAAATTAATTTTGACATAAATTCTTCTTGACTAAAGGCATCGTATATTGGCTTTTCTTCCTGTAGAGACACAAAATAAATATAACGTGGAGCAAATAAATTGATTTAGATTTACCAACTAAGTTTTAAAGTTGAGAGCTTGGTACGTTTGACACACGAGGCCAACCGGCTAGGCTAACCTCTTTACAAAGCATTAAGGGCACAAAAGACAGTTTCTGCCGACGGGAAAATGAATAGTTTAACCAAGTAGCTTCGGATCAGAGTTTGCATTCTAACCACTCTTGTCTCAATATAAATGGAGGACACAATAAAACTGTACGGAGTGAAAATAGATTCCTCTGTATCAAAATGAACGCTTCTCATTCCATTCATTTATTCTTGTTTTCCTTGTTGCCGTGCTCCCAATAGCGTTGCTCCACCATCCGATATGAAAACTCTCACAACCCACAATCCCTTGATCCGCTCTGATGAAGGGCGAACGCTCGAAACGTCGGCTTTCAAATCTTCCTACGGTGGTTACTTTACTTTAATCAACTCGTTCTTAAACGGTGTGTATCGTTGAATCTTTCCATAAGAAAAAGACTGGCAAGTTGTACACTTTACGCTTCTAACCTCTGATACTTGGTCACGTGTTCTTCCTAAAGGAGGCTGGTGCTTCGCAGGAGCATAGGTCAGCAGTTTTCTGCACAAAACACGATGAAAAAAATATCAAGAAGGCTGAACTGGCCAAAAACGCTAAAATATTTTCACTATTTCCCGCAAAAATAGGTATGTCATATTTCCTTAACTTTTGGTAGTGGCCAATTTGGTCAGTTGAAAGCTGCATCCAAACTTACAAACAGTTGCGAAACCCAGTTTGCCATATGAAAGCGCCTTCATATCCCCGCCTCACATCCATACAAAGCTCCATATTTCTTCCCTATCATTTGGCCTCTACGGATCACCTCCATGCATAACCATGATTCGGTAGACTTTCATAACTCAGAAGAAATAAGTTAGTTTCTTATCACCTGTCCTGCTCTGTTATGGATCACCAAGCTAAAAAATCAGCTATGGCTCACTCTCGAAAAGTCAGCCTTCGATTCTCGTTACGTTTACCATGTCAACTCGGTTGATAACGAAGTTCTGACTTAACTTCACCACTTCACTGTAAAAGAGGACATTTTTCAGTTCTTCTTACTTTGGCCAGGTATAGTAACCCCAGTGAGTTTTGTCAATGAAGACACAGCTTTGCCATTCCTCGCTGCTCTTTGGAACATCGCTTGAAGAGTAATGTAACCTAGACGAACATAGACTCGTTAATCCTGGCTGAAATCTGTTTTAACTCGTAACTCATTCCAGTAATTTGATTCCGCAGGGCGTCAACATTATCTTGAACACTTCTGCTTCTCCTGCAAAGACAAACTATAAAAGCAGGGAACACTAAAAAACTTCCCTGGACTATAAGGTACTGAAGTTCCTTGGCAGCGTTTGTATAGCTTAAAATGGTCTTCACTCTTGGTGCAAGGGCTGTTTTCGTAGACCTCAGTGAAGACCACACCACATCATTCTAAACAAGCTGCAGGGATGGCTTACGCCATCTCATTTCATTTGTTTGCAGAGCCATTTCCAACATGCAGAAGTTGATAAAGTTCTCCCCTCACACATGAGCATATTTCTTTTCTGGTGTTCCACGAGCTCATTTTCCTGCTTCTGACCTATCTATATACTACCATTATACATAAAACAAACATCTACATACATCTATATTATTGTACTACCATTCCTCGATTGAAAATGATCATCTGGGTGACTGGAGTCCTGAGAAGGATTGTTTTTGTCGACTGACGTTTCGACAACCTGTGCGGTGGCCTGGCAGTCGGAGCATTTGATCTTGTAAATGGCTCCCGGTCTGTTTTCAGGTTCGTCTTTGTCCTTAACATTAGTGAGTAAGCGTCGTAAAGTGAACATTCGTTTGGGTGCAACACGGATGTTGTAAGGTTGCAGTATGCGTGCTATGGTTTCGGAGACGCCTCTATGGTGGCTGTAGTGGTGGATAAGTTGTTAGAGCTGTCGTTCTGTCTGACGTAAGTATTGCGTTTGATGA
>BLFK01000033.1:213009-255001 GCA_014634185.1 Astreopora myriophthalma
GGTAGCTCGGTGGTAGAGCATCCGAACAAGTAATCGGAAGTTCATTGCTTCGACTCCTGAAAGGAGAACTCGAATTTTTTTCCCAAATATGTTTGCGCCAATTTCTAGGGAAAAAAACATCATTGTCATTTTTCACTTGAGGCTGAACACCTAACATCCGCCTGGTTAGCACAAAGGGATAAGGCGCTAGTCTGCTGAGCGGAAGGTGGTGGGTTCAGATCCCGGCCGGACCAACACTTAAGGTCTTAAAATAACTGAGGAGAAGGTGCTGCCTTTGTAATGACATCTGCAAATGGTTAGACTTTCTAGTCTTCTCGGATAAGGACGATAAACCGTAGGTCCCGTCTCGCAACACTTGTGTGGGACGTTAAAGAACCCACACACTGTTCGAGAAGTCCCCGGTGTGATGGTCTATCACTCATTCTGTTCTGTGGGCACCTGTGAATTCTGCTTGTTATTAGATTTAAGATTGTGAACTGCACCATAAAGCAGTCTGGCGAAGTCCCCCACAAAATGTTGTAAAGCGCATTTGAATATCTTCATAGAAAATGCGCTATATAAATGCGATATCATTAACATCTCATCAGTTTCTGTACAACAATATGAACAATAATAATACAAGTTGTACTGCACTGGAAGAATCCTCTTTCCCAATTTTGCCTTATGAGAAGTTTGTAACTGCTCATTTAGTTACAGAACAACAAATATTCTCAAACATTCAAATAAAAAAAGAAGCCAGTCTTACCTACAGAGTACGGATTCACAGCTATTTTGGCGTGCACTCGTTTCTGTTGTTTCAGAATGGCTCCGACTGCATCTATTGCAACCTAAACGTTACAGCGAAAGAAAAGGAAAAGAAAAAAAAAAAAAAGAAGAAGAAGAAGAATATCACCCTCCCACTGAAATCCATCGCAAGGCTTTGCAACAAAAAAGCTAGATACACTTTCCGATTCCATAGTAGGTCAAGATTGGTCCCAATTCGACGTTTGAATGCTGGTTCTCAGTTGAGTAAGGAGTATTTATAACAGGTGTAGTCACCGATATTAATTTTTAGGGCGCAGTTGTTAGCCGCAAGACATTTAGTGCATTCAGGCTTGCGTTGCCGTAACGGGGCAGTCAGGAGGCAGTCAGTCAAGCATAACTTATTTGTCAAAGAAAACGATGAAGAACACGCTCGAGTAAAATTGATGCTTGTTGCTAAATATTTCCAATCAAGTCTCACTTTGAAAACCAACTCACCTCGGATGGAACCCTTTTAAATTTAATAAAAGCCCTCCGAATTCTTCGGACCAACTATGTGGGGTCTTAACTAACCTTACGAATGGCTAAGGCATCATGGTTCAGGAATTTTACACAAAGTTTCACCGCGTTTGCCGGCAGAGGAACATCATAGCGGATTAGAAGATTTAAGAAACTGAAACAAATTTGCAGATACCTCCAGCGTCTGAAAAGAAAAACGTTCACTTCGATGTTGAAACAAAATTTCAAGTGTAAATGAAATTCCTTTCAAAGTGTACAAAGACTAACCATATATAATCAGTACTTGGGTTTCAAGTTAGCCCGCGAGCCAATTTAGAAGCGTTTCCAGGACTTTCTCCAGTTTGGTTGCTTAGCACTAGTACAATTTTAGAAATTGAGGGAACGAGGAGAGGGTTGCCCCCTTACCAACCTCGCGCGCACAAAAAGGAACACTTGCTGCTACGCAGTAGTAATTACAATTTCCTGATGAACAATCAGTCCTCAAAATGTATAGACCAAAATTGAAAGAACTCGGGAATACGTGCATGACAAGGTTTTAACTTCGGTTTTACGGGGAATAATTGCAACTTACAGGCTGTCACTTTCCAGCATGTCAACCAGCGTTTCCACAAGCTTTCGGAAATTCCTGAAATCAAAGGATTAATGCTCATTTAAAATGAGAAACTCAATTGAAACAAACTACTGAAAGTACGAAATTAAGTCAGTTCTCATCAACAATTAACCAGCTTGAAACTGAACAGGCCTGGGAGGGAGGGGGGAGTGCGACAGGTGCATATGCCCCCACCCTCCGGGGACGCGCGGAGCTTTGTCTTTTGAGGACCAACGGCCCAGAAGTAATCAGCTTGAAGAAAATAAAACTGCACTTTACTTCACATACTATTATAGTTGCCGTTTGCCGAAAACCTATTTCGAACTGAAGAGTTTTATCACGTCTCAAACTTAATGTTGTAGTTCCAAATGAAATTCAGGACAAAATGATTTCAACTTGCCGGTAGCTCCATTCTCAATTTGCTTTGACTCCTCACAAATTGAGAATCATACTAGGTTGCAATCATTCGTAACCTGAACTTCATTTAGAACTTGAACATTCATATCTGCGCTCTTGTATCTCTGTCAACGACTTCGAAAATTATCCCCAGTGGTCGATTTACTTTTACGCATAACGATAACCTTTATGTTTCAAAAAATAATGCAGCTGTTAGGAAAAATATGAGGCTGGTCATTGCCGGCCTCTAAAGAGTATAAAGTTACACCTTTTAAGTGAACTACCCTGTTTCTTACTCGAGATTCCTTGCTCGTGTAGTTTTCCAAACTTCAACACTCTCTTTTATCTGGGATTCGTCTGGAAGAGTTGTATCTGAAGTACTGAATGGCTGTCTAAGGTAGGTCTTAGGCTCAGGGTTGATCGAAGTCAGCAGCCGCTTAGCATGTTCAACTGCAGCATCAGTCACCTAACAACAAAGCCGTTGGAGCCTTGCTCAGTTAATCACGACTCAAATAATACTAAAACAGTGTTGTAGAAAGGACTGGCCTACAGTTTTCAGTTTTCATACGAATAGTCACACTTCAGGGTTCCACTTAACTCTGTTCCTTAGCCCGGCCTTCACTTCAATGATGAAAGGTTCCACTCACCACAAAAGAACACATCTTTATCACAAGATTAGTGCTTCATTCTCAAGTGATAAGTTTATGCTGTCATGCTGTCAATACAAAACGTTCACAATTTACCATTCTGCTGATGGCCACTGTATCATATTTTTTCACCATCTTCTCCGCAAGCATCGTGGTCAGAGTAATAATGGAGGGCTTTTCAGAATGGTCGGCCTACAGGAAAAATGAAAAGTCTTCGATAGCGGTTGCTTGTTTTGAGGTTTAGGGTTAGCTGGGGGAAAAAACAGGGAAACTGCCAGGGCTTGAAATCAAGTTGTCCGGTCAAATGTTTTTGCTCGGACATACCCCATTTTGTCCGGACAAACGTGCATTACGTCATAACTCTTAAAAAAGTGCTTCTCCCCCGTCAGCATGATACTTAAATATGAAGCAAAAAAACAAAAAAAGAAGAAGCTAAAAACAAGTTTGAGTCACTTGAAAATAAATAGAATGTTCGGTTAATCTCGGGATTCCTAGATTAAGTGATTCACGCAGGAATTAACAAGCGGCCGTATAAATGCAAACTCCGCTGTTTAATATTTTTAATTTCACCTTAATAAAGGCCTTAAGTTTTGAGATACACGTTTGAATTTTTATTAGAGAGTAGCCTGGACCTTTGTACTGACACTTTAAGAGGCATCTGTTTTGCTTCTCACATTAGTTCGCAACATTAGTTTGAAGCAAATTCCACGCGGACTATAAGCATACACACCGATTGACACGCTATGCCGGAAGACCCGCTAATTTCATGACTGATGGATGAGAAAGCGGAAAGTTGCAACTACGGGAAATTTTACCGTAGTCAAAGGTGGTCTGGTCGTATCTTTCTTTTGCTTTCTTTCTTTTGTTTTTTCCCTTTCACGAACGCGAATAATGCACAACCTAATTTAGAACTACTAGCTTTAAATAAAATTTTCCTTTGAAGAGTAACCAACCGGACAAAATGTCCGGTCATCCAAGGATTTGACGGGACAAAACCCATTTTTGAGCGGACATTGTCCGTTGACCGGCCATTATTCCAAGCCCTGAACTACATTTGTAAAGTAGCCTCGATTGCAAGTGAATTGTTTACACCACAAGAAGAGCACCTTAACGATGACAGGCCAGACATCGACCATGACCTCCCAGTAATGAACGATAAGAAAGAGCATGCGATTGTTCAGCAGCACGTACAAAGCGCCCTAAAGAGGAAAACATGACAATTTTTAATAAGAATTAGGTTAGCAAAAAAAAAAAAATGACAACACTGTGAACTAAAATAAATGAGTCGGCACAGGAACACTAACTCTGACGAGTGACATGGATGCTCCGCTTGGCTCAATATCGTAACCCCTGACTAGGCCCTCCAGAGACTCGCCTGAGCCTTGTACTGTGCCTTTCAGCACAGACTTTCTAGCCTGCATTCCTCCTCGGCCCTCAACACACTGCTGCAATATACCAACCTTAAACTCTTCGTGAGAAACATCAGGAGTGTTCTGAAGCTTTGATAAAGTTGGTGGGATCAAGGTTCGAGCAAAGTAATCAAACACATCGATACAGGAGGACAGGACTCGCTGAGCTTTGATGCGAACCTAAGAATTATAAACAGCAATGCATTGAGTAACAGAACGTCTTTCAGAGGAAAATGTAGGTTGCTAGGAAAAGGGCAGAGTGGGCAACTCAGGTCAAAGTGTGCGAGCATAGAACAGTTCGGGAAGCTCTATTTTGCAAATTTTTATACAAAATGTTGACATACTCTGTAAGTTGAAACACCTACCTACCTCTGTGTACACTGTTGTTGCAAGTTTAAAGAGATCATCCAGCAGCACCTTGTGCAAGGTTGTCAACTGCGTCGAGACACGATCAAGAATGCGCATCTGAAAACACAAGCGAAAGCCACCTGTGACATTGGCGCAAAATGACAACAGACGAAAAACTAAAATGGTCATCAATTGAACTACTAATGTTTTTATTTTAATTCGATGTCTTAAATCTTTCTTCAGCATGTAAAAAGGTTTTCCTTAACGTGAAATGATAGTGAAGTGTCCAAGATTCGGCTGGTGACTTGACGGCCTCCCACGTCAACAGCTGGTACGGGCTAATGTCGACGTCTTCAAATAAAAATAAGCAAGAACAATGCATGTATACCTCATGCTGCAGCTGGACTCGTTCAATGAGCAAAGGTCTGACATGCTTCTTCTTACCAGCAAGCTTAAAGAGAAGTAATCATAACATAGTAGTACTCGGAAAGTTCCTCCGAGCCCCTCTTAACGGCTGAGGCCAGACCTCAAAACCAACTGAATAAAGTACCCTCATGCACGTGTACATACGAGACAATTAACAAGAGACAACATCATCGATACCAATACCCTACAAGACAGATTCCATCTCTTTTTGCTTGGGGAGAGACGAGAAGAACTGAGAGTAATACAATAATGGAGCCCACTTACTTTATCCTCCATTGCTCTCTTTACAGAAGTTGCACTGCGCCATCTGGGGAAAGGAGCGATTTTGCAATTTAAGCGCTTCTGCCTCTTAAGTGTCATAATCAGTCAGAAAGTTTTTATTCCAGAAAAAGTAAGGAAAGGAAAGAAAAACGCAAGAAAAACAATGCAAAGTACTGCTCAATGGATTTTACAACATCATCAAAAAACACAGAAGTTAGAGCCTAATAGGTAAAAAACAAGAAGTGCTCTGTTCAGACTCTTCCGATTGATAAACAGCACCAAACTGTCCAGCAGTTTTCAGTAAATTTCAATGGAAACCCTAAGGGTTTGATGTCTCGGCAGTTAGAGACACAGGACAAGTTTTTCAAGACAGTTTCACCTGTTGTCAAACTCATCTCTTTGACCCCCGACATGAAGCATAAGGAGATCATAAATCTGTAAAAACCAAACAGCACAGAGACCTCACGTCAGTAGATCTGCTATTATTGCGATGGAAAGGTGGTTAAAAATGAAAGAAACGATAAATAACTGTTATACATATGTTCACATGACAAACCAGACTTGGCTACAAAAGTAAGAGTTCTCTACCTTTACAATGATCAAGAGTGCTTTGGTGTTATCCTCGTGATGACAAAGAAGGTGATCTAGACAAAGACAAAAAAAGGTAAAGGCGTTCATTCAAAGAAAAAGGATAGTTTATTGCTGGAATGCTCACACCTTACCATACATATACCCAAACCACCAGTGTATTCCTTTAGAAGACTTTTTGGGTCATTGTTAAGCGGTTTATTTTAAATGGGGTAGCGGTCCCTTCACAAATCACCCTCATGAAATTAAACGGTGTATGGACTAATTTTACAATTATTATTATGGTGCAGTAAAACTTTCCGAATGTTACAATCATTAAAAAAAATAAAAATAAAATAAAATTATTATTATTACTATTTTGTTACTATTATTATTAATTATTATTTCAAAGGAAAATTAACGATAAAAATACTACATAACGTTTCGACGACCTCATGTCATCATTGTCGGATGTGACGAAATTAACATAACTGTCATTATATATATATATATGTATATATGTATATACGTATATATGTATATATGTATATATATATCCAGAAAAGGTATATGTATATATGTATACATATATCCAGAAAAGGTGTGTTTGAATTACAAAAATGTGAATAATGAAATAATAGCCCGAGACCTCCATCAGCGTGTCTTTACATTCGACAATGATAACATGAACTCGTCGAAACGTCATGTAGTATTTTTATCGTTAATTTTCCTTTTAAAATGTTAATCAAAATCGATAATTATTATTATTTCATTTATCATACCCTCTCTATTTATGCTTTCAGACTATAAAAGGACTTCATCGACAGATTTTAGACACTACTTATGATGATACAGGAAATAACGAATATCCAATAAAAACTTGTAATATATAGCAAATGGAAAGATCACACAAAATAAAGACTTGACTGGTGGAACAAACCAAGGTCACGCAGATTCTACACACAATTACTGTAAGAACTTCTGATATGGTCCAAAACAATTTTACCCAGTAGTTTGTGGATCAATTCAGCTATCCGTGATCGTGAGTTATGTTCTCCCATATATACATCTGAAAAAAGCAGTAAAATAGCTATTACCTGAAAACAGAAGTGATCAACCCTATTTAGACACTTTAATTTCTAATCACATAGCACCAAATTAATATTATACAGTTTCCAGAAGAAGCATGGTAAAGAAGTGACACAACTATATCACGAAAAAAGAACTCGGAGCACTCCTAACATGAGTCCAACCCTTGACCCTGGATCATTAGTAGTTGGGATGTGGTGGTTCTGACCATTACACACTGACAGTTATTTTGGCCTGTTTTGGGAGACTTTAATAGGACTAGGCCATTGCACTAGCTTCAGAAAGGGGGCCAGAAAATTGTCTGTCTTGGATTTTCCATGATATACATGGTCACTTACCACTGATTAACATACTTGTCAACGCAAATTATTTCCAAATTAATAGCAATTGCATCACAAACCTGGGGCCATAGATACAGTGTTCTGAAATCTGCCTCTGCTAACAAGTGTCTTTAGACCTCTGAAAGATGACAACAGTGGATGAATAATGATCTATGACCACATTTCTTTACCAGAAGAATATATTGTTACATATAATTATTGTAACATGACAACGACCCTTGTTTCTTGAACAAAAGGCATGTTTACTCCTGAGTATGGACAGAGAGGCAAGTGCTGGTTAAGCCTGAGTGTACACTCCCTTTGCTAAGTAGTCAGGCACAGTAGAATCACTGTTTAAGTGGAAAGGGTGTTGGCAAGGTGTGACATTCATTTTCAGTACAGTACAATAGCTAAAACCACAGCAGCGTAACATGAAAATACCAGGCAACAAGTCTCATTTTGAATAAATGAAGTTAAATGGAACTTTAAACAGACAAGTGTCTTTACATGTTTTCCAGAGGAGGTCTTTTCCAGTCAGGTAAGAGAATGGCCGCTCCAGACAAGCATCCAACAATTATATTCAGACACTGTTGAAGCTCCTCCCTGTAAGCAAAGTATATCAGATAATAACATATTCAACACACATAAGGTCTTCTCATGGTTTGCTATAAATTTCATTTGAGACTTGCTGTTATAATTTAGCAGTAAAGCTGATCTGATTCCTTTTCCTTTTTACCCATTCTGTATATGAATTGTTCCCCAGGTGAAAACAAGGAACCACTCCTATACATGACACAGTGAGGGGTAAAATTGACCCTATTCTTCAGGACTGAGAATTTTTCAGTTGTTGTTCCTTAAACATGTTTATGAGTTTTCTAATAATAATTTATTCTTCAACAAGTAAGAGCATAATGTAATTGAACAGCTCGGGGGAAAACGTCCTAAGTCAATCTTGTACGGTTTTTAGATCGTTTAGCAAAATTTCGGACGATGGGTAACAAAACCCAGCACTTGAGATAGGTAATATTACAACTTAATTCCCCCTTATTGCATGAAATATGGCTTTATTTTCCCAAAATGACCAAAAGCACTATTAATTGATGTCACTTGCACTGATTTTAATCTGGCACTAAAATTAATCTATCTATCTATCTATCTATCTATCTATGGAACCTGCACACATAATACATTACAATCTGTTTTTGGAAATGTATCATGAGGTTTGTAGATATCAAAATTGCAGGTGACTTAATTATCAAGGCAAAGAATGTTCCTCAAAACTAACATTGTATTGTTTGTGAGTAAAAACACTTACTAGTTACCTCTGATGACCTGACGACTGCTATTATGAATCCCTGGTGGTGGGGATAGTTCGTTTCTATCAAGAATAACTATCTATAGGTACTGGCAATACCTTACCTTGAGAGGGTCAGTGATTCATCCAAGAACTTCTCCAGTCTGGTAAGCTCTGGTTGCAAAAATGTATCCAGCAGCTGCCTTGCCAACACCTGTTCCTCTTCAGTTGGTATGTGCCACTGAATATTGAGATCATGCAAGTCACCTGGCTTACCCCAATCCTATATGGGAGATGACATAGAGGAACTTCAACACACAAGGTGAGTGCCCCCCATTTTGGTGCCATTTTTGCATGCCTATTCCAAAAAAACTGAAAACAAAGGATAGCTATTATGTGATATGCAATGTAAGATTTGTGGTTTTTATTAGTACAGACACACCTACAACAATCACAGGAGTGTGAAACAGGCCTGAATTTTCATGTCACTGCCCCACTCTCTTTTGTTTTTGGGCCCTGGCCAAATGAGATAACTTGTGATGCCCTTTGGCCATAACTTGCACACACTTGTGATAAGTAGGCACAAGTTTGTCATCATTTGAGTGACCACACAGTGAAAATTTGTGGGTACTTGCGAGTGCATTTGCGAGTTCGTTTGGTCACAGACGGAAGTTAGTATGAAAGTTGACATTCACAAACTTGCGAACACTGGCGGTTCCTTATGGCCACTCCGCAGGGCTTCAAATACTTCAACTTTTTGAGAACATTTGGTTGCACATTCCATGTAGCCGTTGCTTCATTTTTCAATAAGTGCTTCCATAATGTTTTACCATGTCATAATTATTATCCTCGTGTTCTTTTGAAATTGCCAAAAAGTGTCCTGGAAACAAACCTGGCACAAGTCTCCTTTCCTTTTGATGTCTTGCATAATTTACTGCCTCAATCCTACATCAAGGCCTTTCAATGATCATATGATCTTTCACCTGAGCTCAGTAGGTGGGGAAGCGATGGGCAAATTTTTGACCCATTTGACAGGTCAGTGGTTTTGGTATCACCTTAAAATCTAGTAAATTCCACGTGTGGGTGAGCAGTGGTGTGTGGTGTAGTGGTGTAGTGAATTCCGTCCACAAGTTTTGCTCCACAGTCTGTCTACCCAGGTGTATAACTGGGTGAGCAATTTATCCTTTTTGTGAATTGCAATGAGCAGCATATCAGACCCTCGATAAAAACTTCCTTAATTGTGAACAGGGTTTTATTGCGAAAATCTCATCTAAAGCTCAAATAGCTTAAGGTGGCTCAAACCGGTTTCAACACTTTCAAGAGCCTCAATTATCAGAAAGATTGACACTATAACTATTATTGCTGAATAAAATGCGCTCATTATTGTGAGATAATATGTAACCATGGTAACAGGAAAGCCCTGTAGAAACGCCCTATATTTCGGCTTTAGTTGCTCGCATCTCAAAAATGAACTCGGTGACCCCCATTTTTTATTGCTCGAAAGTGATCAACAGACCAAGATGAAACTTTTTGCAAAGTTTCAAAAAATTCTGTGGAGCAGATTCAGAGCCACCTCAAAAAATAAAAAATAATAAGGTGGCTCTGAATCCGCTCCACATAATTTTTTTAAACTTCGTTTACGAGATATGAGCAACTAAAGCCAAAATATAGGGTGTTTTTACAAGGCGTTCCCGTTGCCATGGTTACGTCTTGCGTCACAATAATTACCGCCTTTTATTCAGCAATAATTGCTGTTTCATATGGTACGACAACATTGCTAATACGTGATACAGTGTTGTAGTGTAAATCGTTCCAATAAGTGAGATTCTTGAAAGTGTTGAAACCGGTTTGAACCACCTTAAGGTACTGTAGTTGATGCAGGTATTGGTGGTTCTGATTGAAGATGAAAATGGTCGGAGTGCATTTTTTACCTGCACAAGCTTACAGTATCACCACCCCACCCCACTCTAATTAATACAAAATAACCAGTCCCTAACCCTGATAAACAGGTGTTCTGTTGGTGGTGTTCCAAAGTCAACCAGCACACTCCTCCATTCCATAGGGTAAATCTTTGCTAATGGTCTTAGCATGTGCTCTAGAAGCTACCATTAAAAATAAGGAAATAGCAATTAGTAAGAAGCAGTTTGAAGTGAAATGACCAGTGCATTTCAGTTACTGTTGCACCCACTAAAGGCCTGAGAAAATATCAAGCTTGCAGGGTTATGAAGCCATGCACTGTAATACCATTGCACTGTGCTATCAATGGAACTCAAAAGCTTCCTCCCCGTTTTTAACAAGTACCATATGAGGCTGAATGCATGTTAGGCATGGTTAGACTCGAGCCGATGCTGGCCAGGCTCAGTGTTTTTGTGGGAATCTAGTTTGCACAGTTTCTTGGCTTTGCAGGGGCTGTTGAAATTGGACAGTGCCCCAGGTGTGATCAAGGTCCTTTTGTTTTTTCCCACCCCTTTGGATCTATAATTGTGGTGAGTATGACAGTGTTGTTTTCTCTGTTTCTCAACAGTCTGATGGTGCCTGAGTGAATGACACCAAAAAGGTTTTGCAGTTACATGTAGATGTACCTGCTGCACTTGGTTGCAGTTCTTGGCTTCATAAACCCTATCAGGCACCTTCCCCACATTCATCCATTGGCAATGAAGTTAACTATACTTTCAAAAACTCATTAATAATTCATGACCCTAACAGCCTATCAAGTCACCGCTAAAATGTCACATGCATGAGGTTTATACCCGATAAAACACTCCTGGTTAGTATTATTTATATAAAGAATACCAATAAGGCATAGCTTGTTTTTCTTGTATGCTAACAATTTTCCTCTCACAGTCTGAACCATTGTTCAGACTCTGGAGGGTCATGCTTTTTGTGGAATGTTTTTGATGCTGTTCAAAAAACTCAGCACGTTTTAAAAACACTTGGCTACGCCTTGTGTTTTTAAACCTGATAAAACACAGCTGCTCATTTTTTAAACAATACATAAAACTAAGCAAATTCAACCTACTGTTGCCCCTAATGTGGCAGCTTCCTTGCACTTAAGATGAATCGTAGATTGAATTGCTGCAATGAGCTTTTCTTTGTATTCTAATGCCCCACTGGAACGCACAACCTGACAAACAAAGAGAGAGAGAGAGAGAGAGAGAGAGAGAGAGAGAGAGACAGACAGACAGACAGACAGAGACACAGAGAAATTGTGCTTTAACTCACATGCAAATTAAAAGACATGACCTGTTGGTTGGTCAACTGCAGCAAACTGACATGCAATTATGGCAATTCTGTGATGATGGAATCAAGGGTGAATAAAATTAATTTTTGCTTCATGCATGCTTAATTTAACAAGTCGTAATTAACCACAGTTCATTCTGAAGTCAAGAAGGCAAGAAGTGGTGTACAACATGCTAGACTTATAACTAGTTTAAAGACCTTCAACAATCAGAAATTCCACAAAATGACACACTTCAGCACTAATGAGAGAAAAGTTTTCACTGCAGTGTCTGACTGGTTCAAGTAATCTTGCATGAAAATAAACAGTTGAAAAGAATATCTAATCATATTTTCACCTCTGATAAAATTTGCAGGTTCCAAAGCAACTGATCATCAACCTCTTCTTCTTCAGACACACCTTCAACTATTAAAAAATAAACTTTATCAACTAGAAAGTAGAAATAATTTTAATCAGATTGTTTTAAATACTTCTACAATTAAAATTAACTTGCCTGAAGTCATATGTTCAATAACTGAACAACAATGAGGCACAAACAACTTGAGTGTGGCTGAGGCATTTGTCTAGAGTGAAATAAAAATAATTCTCATAAATACCTGCTGGATAATGCTACTTCACATATATGTCCTTCTGATATAAGACAACAGGGGTACGATAATCACCTGTAAAAACCCCTGTATTGCTTTTTATAGTCAAAAAACCTGTATTGCACAAAATACTTGCAGACTAACCCTGGCGGCAGCACGGCACATGTCTGATGCCATCTTTCCTGCCACCTTTGTTTCAAGTACTTTGTTCGTACAAAAGGCAAACAGCTGTTCAAGGGCACACTAAAAGCAAGAAGAAAAACAACAACAACTCTTTAAAAATAATTGGTCTTGCAAGTCAATGTAAAACCCTAGCTTACGAGTCCTGATGTATCTCTGATTTACATAATTTTAATAACACCAGGTTAAGAAAAATAATATAGTTTATGGCAATTTGATCCTTTGTCATTATTACTTTCCGTTCTCTTATATTATTCGTGTTAATTTGATTTTTAATTTCTGTTTTCGGTGAGCCGCTTGAAGTTCTTTGTGATGTAGTTGTTGGACAACTAGGTATAGTTTTTCAAGGAGCACCTGTTTGTCTGTTTTCAGAGTCGCTACTCAGGCATCTGGGATTTATCCAGAGTACATTTCAGGAGTGTTTTAGGAGTATCGTTATCATGCATCCGGAGCAAATACCAGACGTAAGTCATTTCTTCTATGTTTTCTTTGTTTTGCAACTCATAATTTTGTTTCAGAATTGTAATCTCATGCTCCAACGTGACACAAACAATTGATTATTTCATTTCTAGTTTAGCTATAAAAAATTGTAAAAAAAAATTTCTTAGAAACATTTAAGACATTTTGTAAAGACAGTTAAAAAATACATAATGTTTTGGTGTTCTCAGACATCATTATCAAGTGAAAAAAGGACAGGATGAATATTCTTTAAATACAAGAAAAACAACAGTTCATCAAGAAGAAAGGTAACATAAAAATATGCTACAAGCTAAACAAAGAGTTTAGTACTGATGGAGTCACTCTCAGTGTTAAGGACGTAGTTGTTACCATAAGTGGTGTATCAAGCAGTTCAGCCTGAGTAGAGATTTGAATCTTGGTGGTTGCCCTTACACCCCCCATGGTTGAACTGGCGAACTCCAGTGTACGACACTATGTGTCTGCCGTACCGGGAATGCAAAAAAAGTAATGCTGCAATTCTCCTGAGTTCAGTTCGTTCAACTGGTGATCTGCGTGCACGCTATTTATTTGTTCACATGCCAATCCACTACTGATTATAGTTTTTTTGTAAAACTCCCTCAGCTAGCACTGCAGTGGTAGATGTCGTCCAGTACATTACTTTGAGTCTTTAAAAGAAACACAACACAAATCAAATGAAATGTAACATACTGGGCAATTCATTAATTGGTGGTGTTACTTATTTTGTAAAGTAGGGTAGTTGTTTTCCCAAAGAGCCTAAACACTATACTCAGAAGGTTCAAGATTTCAACTTTCCAATTTACCTGGAAAATACTGGGTGAACTCTGCATCAGAATTGCATGAAATGTTGATGCCACACCCATTCCCATCATTCCCTCCAGAGAATGTCGCTGATCAGTTTTCAATGTTGTGCTGTCCAGTTCTGATGTGTTCTCAAAAGACGAGTTTTCAATCATAACAAAGCAGCTGCAAATAAATTCAAAATAGGAATGAATTGACAGTCTAAAATAGATTATTGTAGTACAGGTGACACCTACAAGGGAAATGGTAAAAGGGTTACAGTTATGAAAGGTGTTATGATGTAATTTTACCATGATTAAATTTTGAAAAGTGCTATTCGTCGTGGGAGTTGAGAAAATGTAAGTGGAAATAAGGGGAAAACTGCATTGTCTATTCATATAGTGTACATTTTAATCAAATTTAATTTTGGTTAAGGTCAGGGTTTAATGTGGTGCAAAAATGCTTCAAGATAATGACAACAGATATTATATATATACATTTATTAGATATTACAGAAATACATATCTACCCACAAATAGCTATGGCTAATTGAGGTGGGTAGGTAGGACAAATAGTTCTAACTAATTATTATGGTGCTATATGAAGAAGTTTTGGCACATACTACAATTATAAAATTGACATATTTATTACAATATGATTCCTTTAAATGTTTTTAACCTTATCAATAATTAAGGATGTAGAGAGGTATGAGTTTTCAGTTTTCAAGATATTAGTAAGCATTTCATGTATTTGTTCTTTCAATAACATTTTGCTCTTTGACATTCTGATGTTTTGAGTTAAGACGTTCCATAGTCATACTCGAAATCTGGAAAATGAGTTTTTTAGTTGGTCTTGATAATGGGATAAATTCAGGGTTTTGGACTATGTTTCACTTGTCATGTCTGGACAAACAAGGTTTGAGTTACACTATCTAGGGTTTGAGCTACAGAGGATACGATTAATATGTGTAGGAGAAATTGGTTTTGCTTTGAGTTACTGGGAGTAGACTGTATAATAATTATAATTATATAAATCAATTATCACTACATCTTTACTCTTACATCACTGTTTCTTTTATTCAATATTTATCCACATGAGTACAATCGTTCAACCCAAACCCTGAAGCCTGGATGTTTCTCCAAACAAAGTAAACGGCATACCAACATTTTACTTTAAGTTGCCCTACATAGGTTCTTCAGCATCATGCAGAAAGAAGTAGTAAGGGGTACAGTCAGACAATAATTATTGCAATAACATAGATATCAAATCAGTTTTCTCTTCATTCAAAACAGGCTCCATGTTACATGTAAGTGTGAAAGATGCTATCCCTAGTGGGTTTCATTCAGGTCTTGTGTACAAATTTCCCTGTGCAGGCTGTAATGCCTGCTATGTTGGTGAGGCAACGCGAAATTATTTGACTCACACATTGAAAAAAATCCACAGAATTCCGAGCACTGCCACACCTTGAGTTCCACTGATTGCTTTTGTGTAATTGATAAAGCCAGCACACCTTCCCAGTTCAAGATAAAAGAAGCCTTACACATCCTATGGGAAAACCCTAATTTAAGCCTATCTCATTAATATGCATGCTTTATGTAATATTTCATAAATGAAGGCGAGTGTTTCATCACGGTTTCCCAACACGAGAAAACTGAGCACAATGCCGAAGGCCGACTGCTTTTATTGTTTTTGAGTGTTTGGAAATCCTGATGAAACACGAAGCTTGAGTTTATGAAATGGCTTCTCAAAAGGGCCTAATTTATTAACAACAAACACAAAAACAGAAAGACCACATAAATAATCAGTTTTTGTTTTCTTTTGTTTGGTTATCGCAAGTGCATAGTTGTTAGTCAGTGTTATGAAAGGTGTTGTTTTTCACCACGTTGGCTTTTTAATGCACTGTGTGCAAAGTCTTGAAGAAAGGTTGGAAGACCTGGACAGCCTTTCCCTGAACTTCTGGCTTACAAAGTTCATCCAGGAAGTGGCTAATAAGATGGGTGGTCACTATCCCGCCTCCAAGGTGTTTATCTTGAAACCAAGAGGCCGCAAAAGGAGGCAGCTACAGATGAAGATGAAGAATTATTTTGGAGAAAAGGACTGTTAGGTTGTGGAGCAGCTACGTCTCTTTTGAATTCTGTTTATTATTTCAATGGTTTTGGATTGAGGGGAAATGAGCACAGGAATTTGAGTTTGAAGAATTTTGAGTTAGGTCCAACCTTTATTAAATTTGAGGAAAATTTGTGTAAAACTTTTCACAGAGGTTTGTTTGATCTCAAATACGTTTCGAAGAGTATTAAGCACATTTGTCACAATATCGGGCAGAAACACGATCCTTGTTTGTTCATTGGTCTTGTAGAGTGTAAAGCTAAAGGAAATTGATTCTTTTTATCTTAGGCCAAGTAAACAAAAATTAGCCTTTGAGAAAAGTCCAGTTGGAATTAACACGCTGAATGGTATCTTGCCAAACATGTGCAAGGAGGTTGGAATTAAACCAAAAACAGCTCATTCTTTGAGAATTATCTGTGCAACAAAGTTGTTCAATTCAGGCGTTGAAGAAAAACTCACTGGAGAAAGGACCGGACATAGGTCAAATGCCTTGTTAACATATGAGAAACCTGGTCTAGAGCAGAGTGTTAAAGTGTCTAAAGTACTTGGACCTTGCACATCTAGTAGCGTAATGGAAACCACGAGTACTAGCAGTGAACTTTTGGAAGGTGAAAGCAGTGTGCATGGAATGTTAAATCAGTTAAATTCTGGAATGTTCTTGAATTGCAATGTAAATGTTAATGTTAACTGCAAAGAATGATTACTATAATCCTGGAAGTTAATAAATATTTGTTCAAGTACTGCATTCTTTTGGAAATTGATTTCCAAACACACGTGTTTGGATATCCTAACACGTGTGTTTGGATATCTAATCACGCATGTTTGGATCTATTCTTTACGGGGTATCAAGGGGCATCCATGTGACCCAAATGAGGCCACACAATTGGTTAATTATGTCATGCATTATTAATGAGTTTGAGGAATCTCTTTTATTTGTTTTGTATTCATACTCATTAACACTTACTATGCATCCCAATAGACCACGGCAACCCCACGTTTTATGAGGTACACAAAACAGTGATCCTGTGATCAAATTTGAACAGCAGCAGACCCCTTTAAAAAAACCTGGTATTGCCATGGCCTACTGGGGCAGCGTTTACATGAACGCGGTTTCATTTGTAACCATATCGTTTTCGATGCGGTTACGCCTTCCGTTTACACGACGCTGATCGAAACCGTTGCCAAAACCGGGTCGATTTGAAATTGCTGCGAAAAGTGGAGCGTTTTCAAAACAATACCGTTTCATCTGTCGTGTAAACAGCGAAACCGCATCGATCTGAGTACTGTTACCATTTTGGTGGGAAATTTGCATTGTTCGATTCAAAATGGTGGATTCTTTCTTTAATCATACCCAGATCGCTTTGGTCTGTGATGACCTCAGCATGACGTAAAGAGTACAAAATCGGTTCCGTGTAAACACTTCCAAACCGCATCGATTTCGAAGCGCTTTCGAAGTCGTGAAACCGTATCGATGTGAAACCGCGTTCGTGTAAACGCAGCCTGGGATGCATGGTATCTGCCATTTATATTCAGATTGCATCTCCTGTAACACTTGCACTGAAGAAAGAACAAGTTTCTGCCGAAACATGTCTGTAACATTTAAAATCGTTGTTTTATATCTTAAAGTTATTATGACCTTCCTGCTGTCCAGACCTCTTAATCATACAGGTTAAGTTAAAATATCATCTCCCAAAAAAAGAAGTATATAAACCCAAACAACAACAACAACTTAACACTAAACATAGGCTCTACTTGGCTTATAGGCATGGACAAGAACAATGGGTAGAATCCTATTTTAGCATACCGATCCATAAATTGCAAAACAAAGTCTTCAAACTGAGCTGTTGCAAGGCATAAGTCTTTTTCATCCTACAAGGCATAAAAGCAGAGAAAGTAAGAATCACCAAAGTGTATTTGGGTTGCCTTAACACAAACAGGCATTAAGTCAAAGTGAAGCTTTCAAAACACCAAAAGACCCCTTTCTTTCCCAATGATCTTCATCTACCACCATAAGATGTAAATTGTGCAGTCAGCAAAAAGCTAAGGATACACCTAAATCACTATAAGTTGTCTTTAGAGTGAGACATTATTTTTGGGTCAGCATCACATTAAGGCTATTACATGTAAATTGAGAAAAAAGACAGATTGAATTGAAATACATGTACATCTTAATAGGAGTCAGTGTTTGAGAACAACCGCCAACCGGTTAGCTCAGTTGGTAGAGCACGGGGCTATTGTATGGGAGGTCGTGGGTTCAAACCTCGGCCGGACCATCACTCAGGGTCTTTAAATTACTGAGGAGAACGGCTGCCTTTGCAATGACATCTGTAAGTGGTTAGACTTTCTAGTCTTCTCGGATAAGGACGATAAACCGTAGGTCCCATCTCATATCCCTTGTTCGTAATAACTTCATGGGACGTTAAAGAACCCACACACTATTCGCGAAGAGTAGGGGAGTAGACCCCGGTGTTGTGGTCTGGCCTTTGTGAATGTAATCTCATCGGTCTGGTTTGGCGCTTCACATAGGGATAACCTCATTGTGCCGTGCCCCCTTGGACTGAATTGTCCATGAAAAATTGCTATATCATATCAACAAAATATACACAGAATGGCCGTGCTCTTTTCCCAAAATTAATGACGCGCATACAGTGTCATAGAGCCAATTCATAAGTGGCCGCTGATAAATATTGTAAAACTACTTTCACTGTATCTTTATGCTAATTAGACTCACTGGCCTCATTTTAAAGCAAAAATTTGTTTGAATTGTTTACATAACAAGGCTACTGAGGATAATTAGCATAAAGAGAAAAGAATAATTATTTGATCAGTAGCCATTTGTGGATTCAGTCTGATACCTCTGTCATTTCCATGACTCCCACTGCCTCTGAACAATCAACTACTGGAACCAGACAAACTACAGTGGAGATGAACATAAACGTTCCCTGCAGAAGTAATAAATCAACATTAGACATTCATTCCACAATGCACAGACATGCCTTTCTACTTCCCATAATTTAATAATACCTGTAATAAATGTCACTGGTAAAACTACTTCAAATTAGTTTCAGCTGTAATTTATTTGTATCTTTCAAATAAAAGAAATATCAGATCTTTTCTCTTTATGCTAATTATCCGCATTAGCCTCACTTTAAAGCAAGAACTTTTTTCAATTTTTGCATGCTAACAAGGCTAGTGAGGAAAATTAGCATTAAGACCAAAGAATAAATTATTAGCTGCCATTTATGAATTCCATCTATTATCATCCACAGACTTAAAGCTTCATCATCATTATCATTTATTTATTTGCCTTGATAATAAAAATGAATTTTACAGAGTGCAGCATCTTGTTAGGCAAGGAGACCTCAAGAAGCCACCAGACTTATAAGAGAGGCCACCTTGACTGATCGACCTACCTACAATTTATTAAGCATCCCTAAAAAGGGTTTTTCAGCATCAATGTAAACTAAATTAAATAGATCAATAAGTTAATCATTTAATAAATTAATAAAAAAGCTATGTACAGCAATAACTAAATAAAGATAATGACATACAATAATTATCATCTAATGTGGTTCATATTTCAAATCAGTTCTTTGATCAAGCAGATCTTAAAAGCTTTAGAAAGCTTTAGCGTTTGTTGTTTCCCTTAGGTCTTTGCTTACATTACTCCATATTTTCACGCCACAGCAATAAAAGGCAAGTTGGCCAGCAGTGATTCTATAAGATGGAATATTAAGGCAGTTTCTATATCTTGTCTGCTTGTCGTGGATAGTAGCTTGAGTTGAAAATTTGTCAGACAAGGTAGCTAGGTGATAGCCCACTGAGACATTTATGCATCATAACTGCATCATTGACCATAAGTCTTTGTTTGACATTTAGCCATCGTAGTGATCTTAGATCTTCATAGATATGGTCGTATTTGTGGAGCCCCAAGCTAATCCTGGCTGCAAAGTTTTGAACAACTTGAAGCTTATCGATGTTAGTCGGTGGTATTGTAAAAAGCCTACTACAAACAAAACTATTATTAATAGAAGCCTTTCCTTGTCAAGTACATGCTTAATTCTATCAATCTGGATCAGTTTGTTCATAACTAGCGACAGTTTTACGCATGTGTTCACCATAGGTGAGGCACTGATCTAAAAACACTCCAAGATCCTTTGCTACAGGTGTCGGTAATATTGGTTTACCACAAAGTTTTATTGTAAAATCAGGTAACTGTTGTAACAACTGCCACACGCCAATCACAAGAAGTTTGGTTTTATCTGGATTCATAAGCACTGAGTTGTGACAGCACCACCAACAAGTTTCTCTTAGATTGGAGTTAACTACCCGGACCGCATCACCTAACTCATTACTTTTAAATTTTTACAATTGCTGCTTTGAGATTGTGATAACTTGTTATGATCTAAGAACGTGATGAATTGTCTGTGAGACAACCTTTCGTTTTATTTACTTTGGATAATACCAGTAAGAGTGATATGGGCCGATTGTTACATGGGTTTCTGGCATTACCATCTTTAGGAACACAAATAACTTCTGTGATTTTCCACGCATGTGCGAACGTATTGAAAAGAATTATCCATTAGAGATGTGATTAAGTGCAAAGTAGCTGGAAGACTATCCTTAAGTATTCTTGCTGGAATTTTGTTGAAGCTGGGTGCTTTATTAGAAGGCTAATTTAGGATAACATTCGCCACGTCCTTCTCTAACACAAGCTGAAATTCAAACTGCTCGCTCAGGAACACTGGAGGTTGCATAAACGCAGGGCTCAAAGTTTATTTTTGGCTTTGGGAGCACTTATGCGACCAGGTGTAAGTTTTTAGCCGCACTGCCGAAATTTTAAGTGCAGAGTTAAAAATTTTAGGCGCACAGACTCAAATACTTGGAGCACCTACTTCAAAAGAATACTTAATTAACGCTCTAAAACGAGCGACTCAGGCTTTGTGTTGCAATATTGGCCTATTCCAGCAGTATTGAACACAACGAAAACAAATAAAAGAATCAGGATATTTCACAACTTTGTTATTTGGTGCTTGGTTGTGTTATATCTATGTTAAATTTATATTTATCAATCGGAGCACGTTAGTATGGTCAGGTAAGTAAGCACTATATGCAGTAGAGAAGTCGCACTGTATTTTGGCTTTTAAGGCGCGGTGGTGCGACCACACATGATTTTTTAGGCGCACAGCCAAAATTCTAGTCGCATATGCGACCAGTTGGTCGTTAACTTTGAGCCCTGAAACGTCACTATACGATTAAAAGAAATAAGCGCTGAAAAGGAGTGTGGCTAGGATAATTCAGTAACTATTTTCATAAAAAACTCTAGCACTTTGCTCTTAAAAATAGAAAAGCTTGACAAGTTTGTAATAGACACAGAAAGACAATTCCAGATTTTTGGTCCTTGGTAAAGAATTGTGAATTTCTTGATGTTAGTAGGACAGGAATGCACTCGATAATTACTGCCCGTTCTTGTATCATATCTATGAATATCTGACTATTTGTCATTAACAAATTAAGAAAGAGTGGAGGCAGCAGGTCACTGTCACTAACCCTAACCCTAACCCTAAACATATCTCAAATTTCTAATTTAGAGAATAGGGGAGCAGTATGTGCTCTATAGTCTGAATTTGTGATAGCTTGCACAGCCCACTTTTGTAGATAGTAAATTTTGTTTAAGTTAGATACACAAGTAGCTGGATTCAAGCTTCATAGCTTGAATCCATTGCTCATTAAATTCCACTCTTGAAAATGCCTTCTTATCACTCCTTCCGCTACTCACCAAAGATTTTCTGAAGTCATTGGGATCTATGCCCGGCAACACTAGCTGCAGTAATGGTAGCACATGGCTGCGACCTGCTGGATAAGATGCATCTGGTCTCACAAGTGCTCTGGCCACTGATGTTACACAATTCAATGTTGCAGTCAACTGATGTGGCTCTGTCAAAGTAGCTAGTGCAACATACAACCTGTGACATAAAATGCACACAAAGGTTATGAAGAATACACCTGATGATTTCAGTATGTTCTAGAGTGACAATAATACAGTAGTTGAAAACTGTCCAGTTAGTAACACAACAATTTGGTGCTTCACAAAATTAATTATGACTGAAATTGCAATAGGTTGTCAAATTGTAACTTACTTGTCCAATAAAGTTGGCAGGACAACATCAGGTTTGATTAAAGCCAAGTTCTGGAGTGCACCAGCAGCATCAAAGCTACCAGTCTTGTTGAATACAGCCAGCATGACTGCAGGTTTGAGGCATTCAACAAATGCCGTCAGCTCCTTATCTGTTAGTTTGACATCCTCTGGTATTGCAGTTTCCCAAGTCTTTTTTGGAAACTTCTCTCTGACAAATAATAATTTTTGACAATTTAAATACTGTACACGTAGAATGTCATGACATTGAAATTTTAAAGTAAAGCATCACAAAGCCATGAACATTATTGATTATTACCTCTGAAGTCTTTTCATCATTTCTTTGGGCAAGTTGTAGAGGAATCGCTGGAGCTTTCCCTAACAGAAGTAAGTACCAATATTTGAAACAGATACAGTGTAGATAACGAGTTCATGTAGAAAGACATACAAATGATACAAGCAAAGTAATTTATGGATTCTATTGGAGGGAGGGCACATTACAGAGGTTTGAAGGGTGAAGGAGTACTGGGAGATTTGATGTACATCTGTTCTGTGTGTAGAATAAATAGCTATGATGAAAGAGTCAAGGGTTAACATCTTACTGTGTAACGTCCACTATTTGATGGATGATAAAAAGATTCCAGAGCCTTGAACAGTTTACAGAGATGAACTTGAGTTGTGCTGGAATGATGCTGCATTACAAGAAAAAAATTAATAGTACTGAAATAAACAATAAACTTAAGTAAATTGTATTGCATCTGTTAAGCCATTAACAACAAAAGCTCATAGAAACAGATAACTAATACACATATTACAGTGTACACAGCAAATGAAGTTAGATAACTAATGTTATCAAATTTGCAAGTATGGACCCAAGATTATGGCTAATACTCGCAAATACTAATACTAATACTAAATACTAATACTCGCTAATACTCGCAAATGACTAATACTTTACAGTAAATCATTGCTGAAATTACAGAGTGCAAGGCTATGCAAGTTCTAACAAATTCCAAATTTGAATATGATTTGAAACTATTTGTTCTGACAATTTCTTAGGATTCGAAAACTCTGTGTGATGTCTTCTGGCTCCATGTCGTGCTGCTCTTTGAGGTGGTTTCCGATTGCTGATCCTTTTTGTTCTTCAATTCGTTAGTGTAGGTGTCGGCACGTGCAGCCGACATGGCCTGCAACTAATTGAAGAACACAAAGGATCGGCAATCGGAAACCACCTCAGAGAGTAGCACGACATGGAGCCAGAAGACATCACACAGAGATTTGAAACTACGAGTCTTAATTATCATAGCATGATGAAGCAAGATTGCCTGGTTAAGCATACTTCCAAAGTTTGAAGGACTGTTGTTGACATTGACTGTCTTTTCAGCAATCTGAGCAGAAGTCATCTCTTGAGTCAAGTGATTTGTGTAATATCAGTGGATCTTGACTGCGTGTGAAACTTGAAAAACAGTAGAAAGAGTCCGTGCGAGGTTTGTTCTTATCGTTTGTTACATTACTGTATGACTAGTACTATTGTTAACACTAAAACTGCCCAGCTTTTTAAAGCAACAACTCATATAATATTCTTTGTAATGGTGATTACCTATTCTCCTGTGAGCTTAAGCATTGTAACACATTTCTCAGCTTGTCAAACTGTAATCAAGAAATTTTCTACCTGACAATGCATTTTTGATGCAGGAAATTCTTACAAAAAACAAAAACCTTTTCTGAAAAGCACTCTTGCATAATAACACTACACAGATAGACCATGAACATAACACACAGAACAAAAGGGATGCTTGGTAAACATCGGACAGCCAAGGTGCAATGTATGCACACCAGATCTCGCAATTGTTACAGATACATTTGTTAGGCAAGCTTTATGAAGTAAAACAAGCCTATTAAAATAGGTTTGTTTTACTGTATAAAGGGAAACAAACAAACAAAAAATTAACTAATTCTATTTTTTGAAATTTTATTTATCTGTTTATTTATTTTATTTTTTTAAAAAGGGAAACAATATTGTCCTCCACAAAGATACAGTTGTAGTACATGAATTTTCCCCTTCACCACTTGACAAATTGCCACGTTTGATAGAATTAATTTTACTGTTTGTACACTCACCATTGTATTGACAATCCAAATAACAAATGAACCAATAATGCTTGAATAGTCTTTTGGGCTACCAAATGGAGTATTGCCACCCACAGGAAGATGGAAAGTCCGCAAAATTCGAGTGAATACCTAATGACACCAAAAAACATGTGATCATGGAATATGTATGTTTATCATGATTTTATTTCTTCTGTGATTTACCCACAAAAAAATTCCTGTATTATTTTACTCACCTGTAGGCTGATCCCAGGTCATAAGCTGAGACCCCAGCTTTAAAGAAGTTAAAGGGGCACTGTCATGGTAGTTTTCCTGTATTTAGGTCTTAATTAGCTGGAAATTGAAATTTGGTACTTAAGCTGACAAGTAACAACATTCTTGAAAAACCAAGAAGAAAATATGAAATGAATTTTAACAGAACAAAAAACCTATCCATATGAAATTTTTGGCAATTTTTGCAAAATATTGCATCCAAACTTGAAAAAGTTGGCCACTTTTTTCAAGTTTCAATCCATTTCCATCCTCGCCATCCTTATGCAGATGTAAAAAAGTGGTTTCAGTGCACTAATATGTTTCTCTTTAATGAAACTCTACCTTTATTTTCTTGTTTCCATTGATGCGCAAGCAATTTTAGCTGTTTATTAGAGTATAGCTCAAATAGCGTGACTCTGCTCCTTTAGTTAAAGAAATCTGAAAGATCTTGGCTGGAAGCCAAGAGACCCTTACTTTAAGAACACATGCTGAGGACGAGTAAACTGTTACAGCTTGGTAACTCTAACCCTTCATAACTTGAACCTCTCACTACACTGAAATAGCCCATTTCCGAGTTTCTGTTTCCCTCGGTTTCAAAGCGATTCCTGGTGCACAACCATTCAAATGGAAATGAGTTGTGTATTTTCATTCAAATCAAATTCATTATCATTTGAATGGTTTAGCACCAATACTCGCTTTGAACCAGAGGCAAACAGCAACTTGGAGGAAATGGGCTGATAGACTGTGTTTCCCTTAAGGCAATAACTTGAACCTTGTCAAGATGTTCACGACAAGTGAAAATATAGTCTGAAACCCTGAAATTATTTTGAAACAGCACTACACAAAAGGTGTCAGTCCACTTCAGGTTCCACTCTTGTGTTCCCTCAAGTCTGTAGCAGTAGCCCAACTTTGTTCTCTTTAAAACCTAAAAAGTTCAAGGAACCTAATCTTCTCCCACTGCCTTCCTTTGCTTCACCTTTCATCATGTTTTGATCTTACAGAGAAGTAATTATACATGTAGTTCCAATTTTACTCATCCTTCCAAAGTTAAATTTGATTAAAATGTACACTATATGAACAGACAACACACTGCCATTTCTTCTCCAAACTCCCAACAACCTTTTTTTTTTGCCTAAATTTTTCTTTTTCCCTTCATTCAAGTGATTGGGAGTCAACTGTATCTCATCGTAGTATTTTACGGTTAAAAACGTAACCGCCATAATTTGACTTTAAAAAGAGACTTCCTTTAAATCTGATTAATAAATTTCCTTACCGTTGGAAGATATGGTTTCCAATCAGCAAATCCAATGTTGTCCTTTGCAAGCCTGGAGAACAACTTCAGGCAGTCCTGAAACCAAATAATAATAAACGTTAAAAATTAATTATTGGAGGGCTCAATGGAGAAATGTTCAAAAGGGACAGTGCTATCTATGATCCTTGAGAGTGAAAAAAATGCTGAAAGTTGTATGCAAATACTTGATGGTAACAAGATGAAAGCAAGCCACTTTAAAATTCTTCCACTTTAATTGTCATGTGCCCTTTACCAGTGGAAATATTAGAAAATACACCAACCTCCTCCCATCGTGAGCTGTTTGTACATGATTGCCAAATACCTAACAGCTCGTGAAACCACAATCTGGAATAATAAATAACATAAAATGGAAAATTTTGATTAAGAGAGATTAGCTGAAGCAAAGGCGGTTGAAAAAACTGGAAAGTTGTCAACATAATTACATCTTTCAAATACCGCATAGCCCCACCATCTCAAAACGGGGTAAACAGAAATTCTGTGAAAATTACCAGGAAAGAGGTAATTCAATGAAGTCTTTATTGATGGTGAATTGGATTTACTTGTAAATAAGTCTGAGTGCACCTAACAGAAGTCAAACCTTCTGTATGGCCTTCTCATTAGTAGTTTGAAACGATTCTCTACCACCGTGCAACAGGACACTTGTGGTAGCTACAGGAAGGCCATTCAACTAGGTTCAGGGACAAACTTCCTGCATACATAATTAATACCTGTAGTACTAGGACCAAAAGTGTCGAAAGGTCTGACTCCTGCGAGGAGCATGCATATTTTTTTTTCTGAGTATGCCTGAGTCACCATTGATAAAACAATATAACTGTTACTTTATTCACTTACGCAGCTGAAAATTCACGATTTCCTTTACTTTAATGCCATAAAGTTCTACAATAATTACTCAGGTGTAGGATTCCATAGAGCCAACAGCAATATTGTGGTATTGCATGAACTCTCAGGCATCCTCCTAATGAATGCTGTTTAGCAGTTACTGAATACAGTCATACAACCTGTACATACAGCTACACATACAGACATGATGGATGCCGTGGCATTGGTTATTCATAGTCTGTGAACCCCCATGGTATAACACTATACATATGAGTTCTAATGTAATCACATAATACCCACTTAAAGCCTATCCCGTGCTTCTCTGGAGGGAGTGTTGTTGGTAAAAACAATGAAAAATAAAACATTGCTTTGCCAAAAGTTACATCGTAAGGACACATCAAAGGCCTCCATTCATCCAGCATCTCCTGGGTGGATTCTTCAGAGAAATACCTGCAAATAAATTACATGTATTAATAATGCCACTTAAGAGGTAGTGTTTGAAAAGCCAATGCTGATCTTCCAAATCTTGGACACTGTGCAGTGATGAAAGCTTGGCATGCCTTGTAAGCACATGGCCTGTGATTGCTTTTGAGCTTGAAAGTACTGGATACACTTTTTCTTTCTGTTCTTATTTGGACACCTTCCTTCTTTCCTTCCTCTTAACAATAACGACAATAACAATAACAACAATAACAGTAACAATAATAATAATAGTTCTGATTTATTAGTACTTGAAATCCAAAGGTTAACTTACATGAATCACATCAATGCTTCTCAATCACATTTATAACAACACTTACACTCGAGAAACACGTACAACATGTTTGACAGTTTCTTCAAGTTTTCTGTAAAAGAAAATCAAAGGAAATTTTTAATACTTATTCATAAAATCATGTAAAGTATGTGTACAGGATATTCAGTAAATGCTCAAGATCAGAAAGCAGCTTGTCTTGTGTAACACTGTACCTACTCGAGAGCTAGAAGAGAGAAGGGACGGGAGGGTAACAGCCATTTGCTTTCGTCAGTATTGTCAGGAAAGAAATTGGATGCAAATGAGTATAAATGAATGAATAAATAAATAAAATGCATGCAAGCAAGCAAGACTTAATTTACCACTCCCCTTGAGAGGCTTTTCAGGGCCAATGAAACAAATTATACAAATTGACTTAACAAAGTTTAGAATGCAATCCTGCAGGCTGCAATATTTCCTATATCGCAGTACGCCAGTTTGACCATGTCTAGTATTACCCCTGATAATTTTCCTGTCACCAAAAAAGGCTACACTCATTTTTTGTGGCACACTTACGTGTAAATTGCATTATTTTTCTCTCAGCATTTAGTGATAATTTATAATACAGCCAGAGAACAATCAGTGTTTATGGCGGTCAGTAACTATATTGAAAGAAATGATTATGAAGTGTGGGTATAGACATGAACTGAAGAAATGATCCTCACACTTTCTGGACAATTTAAGCAATTGTCTCTTATGTGCACTTGAAAAATTCAAGTGACTCCAACGGGATTCGAACCCACGACCTCTGCGATGCCGGTGCAGTGCTCTTACCAACTGAGCTATGAAGCCACACAGTTGAGAGCAGGTCAATTTGTTGGTAACTATATTTTCCATAACAGAGAGGTGTTTGTGAGGAGAGGTTCTACATGTACTTTAAACAGATTATGGAATTAGGGCTGGTTTCACATTATCTTCTTAAACCCATGCTTGTGCACAAATTAATCTCGGAAGTGAGCTCTGTGAAGGACAGAAAAATGATGACGAAGAACAGCTAGGAATTTTAAGACTAATGGCCTTCTTTCTGTAGGAAGAAGTCTAAGTAACAAATCCTAAAAACATTTAAATTTCAATGAAATTTTTTAGTATACTGTGCACTATAAATAGTTTTAATAATGTCATGAATAAACAAACAGAAGTTTTCAAACAGAAGTACTGTAGAAGCTGGTAGCAAAAGCCATGTTATCACCCCTAAGTTTGATCTGAGAAAGTTACAATAGGGTGATTGCATTGCACTGTACAGTGTGTTCATCACTGAGGAAGCCTACTAGCCTTGTTTCTTAGACAAAGGATTTGTCTGATACCGTATTACAATCAGTAATCAATAGGGGAGGCAGCCTGGCTAAGTGGTTAGGGTGCCAGACAAGAAAATCAATCTGCAGGACCTGGCTTCAAGTCCGGCTCTAATGCTACCATTATGATTAACACAATGAAGACATGACAGTTAGACCTAACTAATAATGGTATTTGTAACTTACAACGGATGTTTCTTGAGTCCTGAAACTTCATACTTGGAATAAAATGTAAATTCTACAAGATCATATAAAGGTCTCCATGGCAACACAAGATCAGTCCTTGATAAAAGCTCCCTCTTCCTGGAAGAGGAGACCATAAAATACAATGTAAGTTAGAGAGAGAGAACAAAAGAGGAATGTGGATCCTATTTTATTGTAAGTTGCCAAGAAAGGGCATAAATTGTTTTATCACTTATAATAATGACTAAAGAATGACTTGTTATCCTGGGATTTTCTTCCTCTTCTTACTTGGTAAGCTGGCAAAGACAGCTTTGGAAAGAATCCCAGTCACAGTAAACGCCCAGTTCAAGATTTAAAATAATGAGTTTGTTACCTTTTCTACACATGATCGAAGTACTGTAAATCACAGGTCAAAGTGTAACAGTCGTAACCAGGGCCCCGCTAGGCCACTTTAGTGCAGAGGGGTCTGGGACAGGAGTTTGGGAAGTTTGTCGTATGAGCTGTGTTTTTGTGTTCTGAGTAACTGTAATAAATGCATTGAGTCTTCACTGGCACCTGAGTTTACACTGGTGCCAGTGGTGTGATGGAAGATGATAGATGTAGATTGTTACGGGAGAAAGGCGAGGACATCAAGAAATGGATTCTGAGAGTAGAAACATACGCAGCTGCACGTGGCTGGAAAAACAACAAAATAGTGGCAGTTTCTTTGGGGGATTCCTGAGCCTATTTCCTCCAAATTGCAATTGGATTACCCAGATGAATCTTCTCAAACCTCGCCAAACAAGCCCATCAAATTGAAGAAGTCTTTGCTTGTACCCAGTCTTCTGTTGAGTGAGTAGCAACCATTAAATCTACTGAGAATGCCAACAGATTGGACACACTTTGTAATGAATTGAGTGAGCTGAAACACCTCCTTCAGGAGAAAGTTAACTCAGAATCTGTTGTGGACGATGTAAATGCTGTTTCTTCCAAACCACCCATCCCAAGGTCGTCACCTCGCAAGTAGCCAGACATGTAGCCAGCCAGTGTTCCTCACCACATTTAAACTAAACTTCACCAGTGCAGTGAGGCCACCACTGGTGCATAACTCAACTGATAGGGCCTCATTTGCCTCACAATGCCCATGGTCTCAGAGGCAATCTACCTTGCATGTGAGAGGAAAACTTGAAAATGTGAAATGCACCTGGCTGTTGGATACTGGCTCAGATGTTACCTGTTTTAGCTCTTGATTACCTGGCTTTAAGAAGTGGCACCTCAGCCCTCCACAGAGTGCACCTGCTACAGCAAATGGTAGCCCTTTACACTGTGTAGGTGAGATTGTCACTAACATTGAGATACATGTAGGTCATGTCTCAAAACCCAATGTGATTCAAAACTTGAACATCCATTTTGGGTATGGATACCCTTGAAAGTTTTGGCTCCTTTGGAATTGATTGGGCACATTGGACACTTACTCTTGGCGATGCCAACTTGATTGTGGAGAAACGTTCACATGGATCTGTGCTGTCGCCCTCATCTCAGACCAAGTCGTTCCTCCCTGTTCAGAGTGCTTCATCCATGCCGCGGCTACAGACTATGGACCATGTGAATAGGATGTTATATTTCCTCCATTCATGGATAAAATGGCTCGTCCAAATGTTCTTTTGGGTGCAAGTGTGGCTGCTGCAGACCCCCAAAACTGAATACCTACCGGTCACAGTCATGAACAACAGTAATCTGCCAGTTAAACTGTTTATGGGCACAAGAATTGGAGAACTCTCCCCAGTCAAAGTCAATGATCACAGTGCTGATATCAACACTGTTTCAGAGAACCCCCCACCTCCTCCTGTTCCACCAAAGAAAGATCCAGTAGCAGTTAACTTGGATCATTGTGAAGTGTCACCTTCAGAGAAAAGGGAACTAGCAGCTCTCTTTGATAATTACCGCGATGTGTTCGCTAACAATGACAAATGCCTTGACTCACTGCATGGTTCCAATCTCTTTACGACCTTAAACCTCTATAGTGGTTATTGGCAGATCCCCATAGCTAAGAAGCATCACCACAAGACCACATTCTCAACTGTATCTGGTCATTGGCAGTTTTGCGTTATGCTCTTTGGGGTCAAAAATGCCCCAGCTGTCTTTGCATGCCTCCTGGCAGATGTTATGCTTTTCTTAATGATTTAAATATTTTTCATTATGATGTTCTTGCTCTTTTTAAATATGCAGACAACTCCACTATCATAGCTCCTGTAAGCAGTAATTCTGATCTGTCTGATCGTTTAGTAGGACTATTTTTAAATTGGTCTAGAGAGAATAATATGATTTGTAACCCTAGCAAATGCAAGGAACTCGTTGTTAGGAAGAAGAACGATACACTGTAACACGCAATATGAGCAAATTTATAATATCCTACAGTGGAACAGCCTGTCTTTGCTAGGTGTTACCCTTCAAAGTAACTGCAAGTTCAGTGAACACGAAAGACTGAAATTAGTGAAAGCAAACAGATGTCTGCATGTTTTAAGGTCTCTTAGAAAGGAGCAATACTCTCAAGTAGAGATAGACCATTTATTTAAGTCTTTAGTTCTACCAAATTTTACACATTGCCTTTCTGTGTATGGAGCGTCAGAATCTGATTTTAATATCATACATATTAGAACCGCTTTGTTTCTTTCTCTTTTCTATTAAGGATCTTTTACATAGGCATGACCGTAAGATTTTAAAGGCTATTACCTCTGTAGATAACCATCCACTAGGCTCAAATTTTAATACCACCAAAAAAGGAGAATAAATATAATCTGCATAAAAGACAGAGTGCCCCCACCACCAAGGTTAATACCGAACGATTTATGACATCTTATGTAAACAGACTGATTCCCATCGTTGTACATGTACACTGTTCACGCTGGCATCACAACCACTAGAACCGTGGCAGGAGATTGCTATGGACATCAAAGGCCCCTTTGGCAAGTAACCCACCCAATGGGGAAACCGTTATGTTTTAGTGGTCATAGATCTGATTACCCACACGTCGCAAATGATCCCTATTCCCAATAAGTCAGCCAAAACCATTGCTTGTGCTGTTGTGCATCATGTTTTCTGATGTCGGGGAATCCCCAAGTCCACCTTAACCAACGGTGGCTGCGAATTTGACAACCAGGCTCTAAGCACGATTGCTCATGAACTTGGCATCAACAAGAAACACATATCTGCTCTCCACCCTCAAGCCAATGGCAATGTTGAGAGACTTAACTGTACTACTGTGGAAATGCTCAGGAAATCAACTGACGAGTGCGGAAACAATTGGGATTTGGAGATCCGTTTGGTGCAATTTCATTACATGAATCACAATCACAGCGCTACTGGCTACTCGCCATTTTACCTGTCTTATGGGTGTGTGCTGCGTACCCCAGGATTGGCTCTTGCTCCTGGCCCACTTAAGTCACCATCCATCACTCAAGGTCTATCCCCTTACATGTTGGAGACTCTGTAATAACGCATGTTCCCCCTCGGCCTGGTTTGCCCTCCAAGTTACAAAGCCGTTGGCAAGGTCCTTTCATAGCTGTGAAATGTCTGGAAGGTAATACATACCACATCAGGTGGGCCAGTAATTTCCGTAAATGATTTTTAGGACATCGTGATCAGCTTCGTCTTCTTCGCACAAGCCCAGTACGCCTGCATCCGAGCCAAAACGATCGTGGCAGCCAGAGTGCCTCACCAGCTCCAGTATCTCATGTACCCCATCCACTGGAAAACAGTTCTGTCCCAGAGGTCTCCTGCTCAGATGTGCAGCCAGCAAGGGCCCCTGTATTTCCTTCTTTGGACGTTATCTCACCCATGCCTGCATCAAGAATGGAGATCCCGTCCATAGAGGCTGAGAGCTGTGCAGGGTGGACTGACAGATTGGATCATGGAAGCTTAGACAATTCTGAACCTGGCTCTGCGCCTTTCTTGACATTGCAAAGAGGGATCAGGTCTCGCTGACCTCCTGACAGGTATGGAGCCTGGGAACTGTCACGCGTTTGAGGGGGATGATAATGAAGATGCCGGCATTTACTTTTTACAACGACTTGTAACCTGAACTTTGTTGTGTTCTTAACCATTAGGGACTTATTTACCTCCCTGGGATAGTCGTAACCAAGGTCCTGTTTGGCTACTTTAGGGCAAAGGGGTCTGGGAAAGGAGTTCGGGCAGTTTGTCGTACAAGCTGTGTTGTTGTGTTCTGAGTCACTGAAATAAATATGTTGAGTCTTCACTGGTGGCCCCTGAGTTTACAAAAGGATTGTGGTTGTGACATAGAACTAGGTCCCAGGCTTCTACATACAGTAATTATGCCAAAATGACCACCCAAACACATTTTTTTCACTCTCAACCAGGTGATCAAAGAAAAGCTAAGGATGATTGATTCCTTTTCATGCCTGCACATGTTTTAACAAATATTACTGCACTTCAGGAACAACTTTCTGATTGAGGCTGCAGGAAGTCTGAAGAATAAAACAGCAGTTAACACATAATTTTTCTTGGTCTGAGTACCACTTCAAAAATCCTGAAAGTAGCATTTCCAAGCATCTAAATTCCAACATGTTCTGGGAGAGAATATCCCTAGACCCCCATAGCACACTTGCACCTTGGACCTAGATCAGTAGTCTAATGCTTACATGTACACCCTGATTTGGGATGTCCACTTCAAAGATTACTGACACCCCTGCTTAAACTGAAAACGTTAGTGACAACTCAGCATAAAGGTTACCTATTAAATGATTATTGGCCTCATTACACTGTATTCCACTCACTTCAGCAGTTGAATTAAAACATGTCCAAATGCAATGACATACTGAGGGTCCAAGTTAGGAGCACATGTCAGTTCAAAGAAGATGTGAACAAAATTCAAATGGTCTTCTTTAGAAAATTTTCGCCCATACAGCTTTAAGTAACTGAAAATACAAAGCAAAAAGAGGAAAAGAAAATTTCGCTTGCTAATACAGTATGTCTAGCTCCTTGCATCATAGGCAATCAGGTCCCAGTTGTTCAAAGTCTGGATAACTTTATCCAGTGGTAAAGTCACTGATAAAAGATGTAATATATCAAACATGAAGAAGAGTGTTTCCTCAGATATCCAAACACCGCGAAGTGAGTTGAAAAACGAGGCCAGAGGCCGAGTTTTTTTAAACTGAATTCGAGGTATTTGGATATCTAACAAAACACTCTTTTGAGTGTTTGATATTGCTTCTCAAAGGAATCAGTACAGGCTGTATTTTAGGAGAAATTCGAGTTTAAAGTTGCCAAAATTTTATGTTAATTATGATCACATATCCAAACTTCCTTCCCGGTTGTGATTTCTTTTGTTTTGGGCTTGTGAATTATTAACGAGTTTGAGAACTATTATTCAACAACTCATTCTCCTCAAGATACAGCCTGTTTATGTTGTGGTTCAAAATTTTCGCTTCTTCAAAATTTTTTCAACCAGTTCAGCTTTTATTTTCCATTCTCTTTTTCTTACCATAACCTGACACAATGGAACACAAAAAAGAAACTGGTTGAAAAAGATTTTAAACAAAGGATAATTTCTAAACCACAACACATACCTTACATTAATTTGGAAAGCGACTAAAACATTTTTGTGGAGAAACACATGAAAATCTGTCTTGAAAGCAGAATTTTGACATAAAGACAGAAAAATAATGCAACTTTTGCATATTTTGAAAATGCCTACATGAGTCTGAACTGGGTTATTGGAAGCAGGGTTTGTGCTAAACCGGGATAAATACCAAGACAACCATAAAGACGTAAATCCCAGAAACTATTTATAAATTTTATATCTGCCATTAAAAGCTACAATATAAATATGACACTGGCAGTGTTTTGACCTTCAAAAGACCTTTCCGATTTGCCTTCGAATTTACTTCGTGTGCTGCCATTTTTGATATTGCTCAGCAACCTGGTTGAACTCAAACTGTAATAATTTAAACCAGAACATGACCTAAATCAAAAGAGCGAGGCCGAGGGGGTTTTCCATCTGAAGACAAATAGGCTAGGAGCTAGCACAAGATGGCATTGTCAAGACAAATGAGTTTTCAGGGAATGCAGCTGTTTGGTGACCTCGCGTTTTGTTTCCTGTCATCTTGGTGGAACTCTGTGACGTCAAGTGCATGTCGACAGGTTAGAAAATTGTTTTCAAATGGTGGCATCCGAAGTCGACTGTTTAGCACATTTGAAGACAATTTTCAAACGGTTATGTTCCTCTTTGGAATATTAAAACATGTTAAGGGGTAAATTTGCACATAATTATACTTTTTAAAGGCAGACATTTAATTATATGGTATCTGAGTATGTTAGAAGCTCCAAAACAAGCTTGAAAGAAACGCTTGATTCTAAGTGCAAACTCTGTACTTTTCCGACAGTCCACGAGCACACCATTCAGCTCTCTTGTCCCAGCATACATTGCAGTACCCGAAGTCAACATAACATGTCACGTGTCAAGCACTCCACACACTCCCCCACCAAAAATGAAAGTATTTCCCCAAGCATTACAGAACTATTTAGTCTCTGTTTTCTGATGCAACACTGTCAGTGTCTCTCAGCATAGGCTCCTCGTCGACTTGCACTCCTGTGACATTTTCTGTATGAATGTTCAAACTTCAGACTGTTCTATGTAAGCCCTCTAGTAGCAGGGAGGTTGTGAACATACTGGCCAAACCCAGTAATAAAGGGGTGCTCCAAAATGAACAGCTGCCACAGCTCGTGCCAACCATGGAGCCTGGATAGAATTAACATATTGACTTCTCGTTGCTGTCAACAAGCTGGTATTGTGGGTTTCCCATGGTGTTGTAAGTCAGAATCTGAGGCGGTCTTTTCTGGCACTGAATCGGCATATCCTGCTCAGCAACAGCACCAGTTGCAGCAGCTGTTCATCTTGGAGTGCTCCTTTATTACTGATTTTGGCCAGTATGTTCACAACCTCCCTGCTACTAGAGGGCTTAAGGAGAACTGTCTGAAGTTTGAACAATCTCACAGAAAATGCCCAAGGAGTGCAAGTTGATAAGGAGCCTATAATGAGAGAAAGTATACTTCTTTGAGGTTTTAATCGCACTTAATCCATGGCTACAGTAGCATTACACTGTAGCCCTGCTTCAAACAACAGTTGTCCCAGTTTAAATAATTTGGATGTAACTACTGCTGTCAGGACAACCATTATATCAAATACAGGAAATACCTTTAACCAGCCTAAAGAAACAACAGTTTAACCACTTCTTTTTTGTGTGAACTGTCCTTCATACAGTACAATTTTGCTATCACTTTGTCCTTCATACAGTACAATTTTGCTATCACTATCACGAATTGCCTTTGATACAAACCCATTTGCTTTGAAAACATAACAAGGCAAATTGCCATAAAATTCAATCTGCACAGCAATAGACATATGCACACTTGCTGTACTGGACCTATTTGACTGCCACCAGGGACTTAATTACAGGTAAAGCTCTTATAAGTGCCCACCTCAGAAATTCAAAGAAGTGGTTGCACAAAGAGCTGGTGGCTTACAAGAATGGCTCTTGTAAGCCACCAAAGTATAAAACAATAGAGAGTGGTCACTTATGAGAGCTTTAATTAGCAACATGTTTGGGATTTGTAATATCCATTTGTGAATGGCACCATTTGTAAGCAAGTATCAGTGGAAAGGTGATCATGACTGGAAGGTGAGTTAACAATGGAGCCGGCCACGGTTTGGAAATACATGTACCATGCACCTGCATCTTTTTGGGGGACAAAACTCAACAAACACCTTGGCTGAAGTCAAAACTTGAACATTCTGCTACACAACTACGTAGTCATTTTACTATCTGTTCTTGCAGCATTTCATTAAACATCAATACCTTACATTGTTAGAAATGATTAATCACCTTGAACTTTTACATGTAATTAAGTCAAGATATTTAAGAGTGAATTGCTAGTGCAATGTGTATTTTTTTGTATGATATGAACAATGAAATTTTCATATACACTGTATTTGAACTGCAGATAAAATTGTGATGAATTGAGGTGTGATCACCGCAGTTAATGAAGAAAATTAAGCAGTTGCAAAGAAGCCTGAAAAAATATCCAGGCTTGAATGGGACTTGAACTCATGACTATGCAACTGGACTGCACACTGCTCTACCAACTGAGCTATCAAGCCTGGAACTGGTCACTTGCGAGTTCATGTTATATCCCGTAATAGATGAATATACAATGGAGAATATACTAAAAATTTTAATGTATTTGAAATGCAGATATGTAATGAATTGAGGTGTGATCACTGCAGTTAAGGAAGCATCACAGGTAATCAAGTTTTTACCTGCTGGGTTTTCCAATATGACCTTTGATAACTTTGTGACTTTCTTGACCAGGAGACCGAACGTTGTAAATTTAATTTATATTAATATTATTATTAAAACTACTACTATTATTACTACTTGAAGTACTTGACACCCATAATAATTCACGACCTTAAGGGGTGATCTCACAAAGTTGGCTTAGAAAAGTACTGACATACAAGAAACATTTGTTTTCAATTTCCCAGTTTAGAATAGGACACAGAGCTTGTTCCTGTCGAGAGAGAAAGACAACAGAAAAGGAAGAAAAAGCCGACGCACTGTAATGTATAATGAGCTTCACCGAATTAGTCACAGGACAAATCTGACAATGAGGGTCAAAATTTACCGTCCTTCTCTCATTCTTATCTACTTACTTTGTTAATCTATTGCTCCAATACAGAATCCCAGGGCTTGTCTCTTTGAACATGACAGCACGTCCAAGATTATATTTAATCTCGGAGAGAAACTTATTCGATTCTTCATCCAGCTGGTCTCTGTACGGAAGGAAACGATTGTAGACTATTTCCTTTTGGGGCTTAAAACTTAACATTTTTCTTGGAATAAGTGACCTCAGGAAGATCACTTTTGCTGTTTAAAACTGCCGTTTCTTTTTTTGCACAAAATCAAACTGCAGAAGAGTAAACAACACCTCTACTTTATGAAATTTCGCAAATTCATTGTTACAAAGCATGGTCCTCAAAGTCAGCGGAGCAGGTTATCGAGCAATACTTGGTGTACGACTAACCATTAAGTCCCGGGATGACTGTCGTGTCACGCAAGCCCTACCCAACCTCCCGCGGTTAAATGTTCCAGGGGATATGCATAAAAAGGAGGGGTGTGGGGAATAGGTCAAGAAGGCCCACAACGTCCACAGATTTCACTTTCCAGGTTCTGCAATCAAAGTTTTCCTCTCCCACAAATAACCATATGCTCACTAGCATCAATCGAGTGATCCCTAATCTATGGCACACCTTGAATAAAACATAAGCTGATTGGCTAAAATCACACGTGGCATAACGTGATCTTTGTCATTCACATAAAAATAAACGCCTTCAAAGATTGACCGTTCGTGACAAAATAAACATCAAAGCCCTATACTATTGCGGAGTTTCCGACAAGGGATGCTCGTTGGAAATTTTAAATTAAACCCCTAAAAGAGACCAATTTTTGACCCCTAAAAGAGACCATATTAAAACAAAGAGAAATACAAAGTACAGAGACTTTTAATGCACGCAACCCTAAAGGAGACCTTCACGGCTAGATATGATTGCGTTTTGCCCAGAACACCCTAAGTGAGATTTACACCCCTAAGCGAGACGACAAGCGTGCCTCCCCTTTTTATATGGGAGTCCCCCTTCTCCCGGGATAAATCCTTACGTTCAGGGGATATGGGAGTCCCCCCGGGGGATTTATAAATCTTTACGCCCAGGGGTTTTATAAATCCTTACGTTCAGGGGTTGTAAATCCTTACGTTCAGGGGTTATAAATCCTTACGTTCGGGGGTTATAAATCCTTACATCACATATAATCGCTATGTAAGTGAGACGATTTATATAAGGGTGCTTTAAATTATTTTTTGTGTTATTTTTATATACGGGCCAGTGCCCAAGTGCTGACATTGATCCCGATGTTCCCTCCTTTTCTAGGAAGATCGAAAATGGCTCTGCTTGCAAGATATCATAACGATGCACCAAGCAACGTTTGAATGGCCCGACAAGCCTCTGGTCCAAGTCTATCTCATCCCAACTGTGTGAGAAACGAATCCTCTGGCACTCTAAGCAAAACAGAGCAAAATACAGAATGAAATGCAAGCAGCTTGTTGGCTGCTGTCAGTCTATATTCCATCGAGGTGTAAAGCGTTATTAATAAACACTAACTTACATTTTTATTCTGGGCTTCAATTTCTAAATATACTTTAGCCGTACTTTGCGAAACCGGCCAACACTGAAGTTCTGTACAGTATTTTCCTCCATGTTAACGAATGCTTAATAGGTCAAATATGAAACAAAATTGCTTTTCTTCGAAACCTCGGGAAAGGTATAAAAGTAGCCATACTCTGTAAATACATTATGAATTACGGTGCTGCATTATCATCCATGTAAGTTGCCAAACAAATAAAATTTCACCGTTCAGCCAGCTGTGGATTCATCCATTAATTCATCCAGCGTGGCGGCTGTTATAAAAGAAACGGAAAACCTGACCGATCACAGATCATGTTCACCTCTGGCTGGAAATTCAAGGAAAGAACAAGCACAGTAAACTTTTGCTGGGGAATTTTTATCGGTCAGAAGCCATGCACAGACCTTCGGCATGGCTGGATAAGTTCGAAGATCTCATTAGCCACATTACTGCGCAGTGGAATGGTCTTCTCGTTCTTACAGGCGACATGAATTTCGATCTGCTGGGTGTACCTGACGCCCCAACGTGGCGATAGATTTCCCTACTTGACACCCTTAATGTTAAGCAAGTCATTGACAAACCTACAAGAACAACAAGAACATCACGAACTTCACTTGATCACATTATTATTAATGATCTATCCAAAATAACATCTCATGGTGTGATACCGTGCAGTATTGTGAGCGATCATGACGGCTCCTTCGCGTGTGTAAACATCCGAGTAGCTCGTTATCAGCCAAGATATAAGTACATCAGAAACCTGAAGAACTTAAATGAGACAGCTTTTCTAGAGGACTTCTCTGCACTACCATTCTCGGTAATAACATCAACTGATGACCCTGATGATCAATTAGAGACTCTTAACACCTTGTTTAACGACTGCCTTGAAAGGCACGCACCCCTCAGAAGGTGCCGTGTGACACGCCCTCCCTCCCCGTGGATGGATAACGAGACAATACTCAATCTCCAGTCACAGAGAGACAAACTGAGGCGGGAAGCGCATCAGTCTAATTCAGAATCTTCTTGGTCTGCATTCCGGGAAGCGCGAAATAAAGAGAGCTATAAGAGCGCTATACGTAAAGCTTTCATGGAAAAGGCCTTGCTGTCCAAGAAGTCTAAGGAAGTCTGGCGCATGGTACACCGTGTACTCCACCCCTGTCGTCAGCCTTTAAGGTTTGACCCAGACAAGCTTAACCCTCATTTTGCTACGACCGCAAGGAGAACGCTTGATGTTGAATCGACCAACCAAGATGAACTCTTCCAGCTTATTCGCGGTCTTACGGATAAAGGGGGCGCCTTTCACCTGGAAAGTGTTACACAAAGAGAAGTCCTGAGAACCCTTAACCCGCTTCTTTCTGTGCTAGGGAATCTCTCCTGAGAGACACCATCTCGAGTTTCCGTAGGGTGCATTCTACCTCTACGGTACTCTTAGGTATAAGGGACGACCTACTGAGCGCCATGAAAAGGAGGGAGGTAACTCTTATGGTACTAGCAGATTTCTCGAAAGCATTCGATACCGTTTGCTTTAAAACGGTGATAACCAAGCTGCATCACCTCGCTTTTTCAAAGAATGTTCTCGAATGGCTAGCTAATTACCTATGCGGCAGGAGACATTACGTTCAGATTGATGATCGCAAATCGTCACCCGTGCTCTCTGAATTGGGAATCAATTCTGTCTAAAATAAGTTGCTGTGACATTGTTTTTTATCCACTACCAAAGTTCCTCTTAGCTAGAATACAAAGGCTTCAGTTCGCTATGGCTCCTTTCGTCACTTTACAAGTATGTAAACAGTATATCTACCATTTTGGATCTTGGCTGGCTGCCTACCCTAGAGCTAAGAGATTCCTCGTTATTTAAGACTATTTTTAAAGCATTGTATTCTGATAACTGGCCCTCCTATTTAAATCTGCAAGTTGTTAAACCTATTAGGCATCTCCTTTCCAATGTTGCTCCAACCTCGGCACCTTTCAGCATTCAGCAGCCATGATTTTCAATGAATTGCCAGCAAACATAAGGAATTGCAAAGATTTTAAAGGATACTGCAGGCTCTGCAAGGCGTTCTTAAAGGCGTGCGCTCAGTCTTCCTTGTAAAGACATAGAAACCACCAGCCATTATATTCTACAAATTTATATTCATGTATAGATTTATTATAGATTTTATTACAACTTAGTTTTTTTTCCTTTTATTATAATATTAAATAATTAGTATTGTAGGCCTTCACAGATGCAGAGCCACATCTTTTTATGTGGATATACTGTGAATAAACCGTTAATTTATTTATCATGTGCAAATTCTGAGCAAGTATGATCTCGAGCACAAACCGACTGAAACACCTCCGTCTTCCACGACAAGTTCCATATTGTATGTAGTCTCTTTTGCTTGTAAAAACAGGTGGTGTAAGTGTATACACAGCACAAATTGCAATAGTCAAGCATAGTCGAACCCCGCCTTCCGGCTACTTTGTTAAAAATATGAGCACCTCATAACCACGGCCACTTTTTTGCTTTACCCCAGAAAAAAGCCGAACATCTCATACATAATACGTAACAGCCTCCTCTTACATGCAGCTAACAAAAGGCCATACAAATTTAGTTGTTTTAATGGGGCGGCAAACGAAAGCATGGAGCAAGAAAAAGAGAGGAAGACCAGCAAAAACATATGTAGACCAGCTGCGAAATGATACTGGTTCGAGCATTGCTAATCTGAAGAGCATCATGGGAAACCGGGAGGAATGGATGAAGCTAGGTTCGCTCAAAATAATTGATTGATTGAACGGGGCGGCCGCATCAATGGGTCATCAATAAGCCTTCGATTTTCCCCTCATCCCCTCTTGAAACTTGAAACGCTAGGAGGATCGGCGATCTTCCTCCGTACGCCGACCCCCCCCCCCC
>BLFK01000033.1:257735-265235 GCA_014634185.1 Astreopora myriophthalma
GGGGTACTTATTTAAAATCGCACAAATTTGGAAATAAAATGACCCAAATTTAAGTGTCAAATAGTGCAGCACTGAAGGCCGAATTTGTCAAGCTTTCATGAAATTGGGAGCGGGAGCAGCTAAATAGAGCATGGGAGGGTCCATTTGGATGCAATATCAATACAATGTATGAACCATTTTGCTGTAGGTACATGTACACTGTAGTTACTGAAAAATGAGGGTAATTAACAACTTGTGAATTCCAGAAGTGCAACCCTGCAATATGCTTGTAACAGTCAGTAATGAGAAGTGTCTCTTACCCAACTTTACGAAGTAACATTCTGCCTCTGTGGGTGGTGTCAGCCTGACACTGAAGAGAGTACAGTGATGCCCACTGGTACAACTTTGCACATAAAAAAAAAGCACCTGAGCAGACAAATACTTTTTTTGGGCTAAGGGGAGGCATTGATGATAAAAATATTATGTGAGATTGTGTTGGACTTTAATAACATATTATTGCAAAAACATCAGGAAACAATGAAAAGCATGACTTTACTGTAAGGTCAAATATTTAGACATTATTAATACTGATTAATTAACATTAGGTTTTCCAAATAATTAACTTATAATTTATAGTTTCAAACCCAACAAACTGATAATGCGGCACTGAAACAATTTTACTGGCCGGTACCACAGGCAGTCCAGATTCACAACATAACTGTCAGTTATCGTACCGGTTCATAATTATGGTATTTATATAGGAAAAATGAAATGATGAAAAAAATACAGTAGCCTAGTGTGGTGTGATACACCAGAAGTAAGTTTATTTTAATTACTTTCTTTGCTATGAGCTAGGGCTATTTTTTTTTTCATTATTTCATTTTTCCCATATAAACCCTATAAATCTGGGCCAAGTTGTTCAAAGCAGGGTTAGTGCTAAACCGGGATTAAATACCATGACAACCAATAGGTTTTAATTGGACTTAACCCAGGGTTAGCACTAACCCTGTTTGGAACAATTTGGCCCAGTACGATAACTGACACCCATGTTGTGAGTCTGGGTTGCCTGTGCCAGTACACAATAATAATACATGTAGTTTATATTTGAAATGGCACTTACACCCCAACTTAATAACAAGATTGATGCTGGGGAATGTCATCCCAACTAATTTTTAAACACTAAACTATTGCATTAGCTTCATTAATAATATTGTTTTCTTAATAAAGATAGACAGACTGACTGACAGACAGACAGACAGACAGAGATGATAGAGAGATTATTTAACTCAACTTAGTGACACAAATGATACAAATTTAAAACAGCAAACAACAAGACTATAAATAAAGGAAAATCAGTATAATACCTGTGCTCTCTCAAGCTTGTTGAATGGATGTATGGAAAGTCTGGGGAGTAAAAATGAGGATCAAAAAAGAGATAACTTGACCTCTGGAAAGAACTACATGGACAGGAGGTCCAAAAATAAAATATTGTGTACTGTAGCAAGTCATACTTTTGGAGTCATTGTCATTGTCATTTTCACTCGAGTCACAAATTGAGCCTTAAGGGGTGAATCAAAGTGACTTTAGAGCAACTGTGAATACCCGGCCACTTCTGACCACTAATGATTGTCTTCTCATGGCAGCATCATTTTATGAATGAAACTGATAACACGCTCTGTTCACAGCCAAATAAGTGGCTGTGCATTCTGCAGTTAGCAGTTACTCAAAGAACAAGTCTTGTCAATTTGTTCATCTTGTAATGGCCTGCTGCCAAGTGCACTAATGATCAAACCATTGCCATGAAGTAAGACATGATGATGTTCAATTTCTTCATGTGCATCAGTGAAGCACATATAATACACCAGACAAACTCATGATCATGACCTTGTAGAATTCTTTCCCAGGCATTAAGAAACATGGCAGCAGTCAAAACAAGTAGCAACAGCATTTGAACTTGAAAATGGTGTCACGATGGCACCGAAACGTCGTTCTTTTCTATCGCTAATTTTTACTTGTTTATGTTTTAAACCGTTGCTTATTAAGATGTTACACACATGCAAAGATTAAAGCCAGTAGGCATGCTCTTAGCCTGACATAAAAAATTTGAGATTTTTATCAACTTAGTAGTTCTAAGTTGTATGTGATGTAACACTACAGACGTCTTAAATAGTGCAGTGTCTCGCTAACGATCACCAGCAATAATACTTACTCGGTCCATTTGTCATTCTGAAGAAATACTGCAATATTTCTGTTGATATCACCCACAGCAAAATCCTATGGAAAAATGAACTAAAATATCAATCTTCATCATAAAAATATCACACATTGTATTCAAGGAATTCTCCCAAGCATGCCAATTAAGTATCATGTTCACAAAGTCTAATGCCTTAATATAACACTTACTTGGCCATGTGCATTTTTATTTTTCTTCAGCCTTCCTTGAAGACCTAAAGCAATAGAAAATGTTGAAGTGTTAAAATTTGGTATCAACTGATTGATAACGTTGATAATTATTTATCTCAAATTATGGAAAGATTCAAAAGCTGATGTTTTGATTATAACCACTCCAGAGAGTGATCTCCACAGCAATTTACCTACCCAGTTGACATCAAACTTAAGTGCTTCACTTTAAGTGATTTTTGTTTGCTCTTTTCAATGAAGAACATTGTTTACACATGCAAAGATGATCTGAAGTTGATGGTGGGCTAGCCTCCCTTCCCTAAAAATGACAGCAGAGCATGGGAGGCTACAACCAGGAAGCAAATTCTCAGTCACATAACACAGAAAGATAGAACCAAAAATGGTGACAAGTGCAGGATTCAGGAGGCCTTTTAAGTGGCTTAAACCAGTTTCAACACTTTCAAGAGACTTTCTTATTAGAAAGATTGACACTACACCACTGTACTGGTATCACGTATATTCAAAACCAGAAGTTGCTAATAGCAAGTCGAGTGCTGCGAGGGCAATGGTGAAAAGAAAGAAATTAAAGTAATCTGAACTTGCAACTACAAATAAATGAAGAAAGCTAAGGACGCGTAGCAAGGGAAGCGTACAAACTAATGTACTTTAAAACATGCTCTCATTTTTTATGATCTTGTTTGTCTCTCAATTCCAGATTGTTCAGAAATCTTGACTTATATTCTCTCAATCTATTCTTGGCCTTTCTCCTCTTTGACTATTAGTTTCTTGTGAAATCTTTCTTCTCTTATATTCTTTGGCTTTTCTTAGCCTTTCTTCTCTTTGACTTTTGCTTTCTTTGTCCTTTTTTCTTTTACAAGAATTTTTGTTTGCTGTTACAGAACACTGAGGGTCATTAATATTTGAGCAAAAGTCAACTGGTACAACTTCAAATAATTGCGTATGGTATTAAATTCAAGTGAAAGACAATAAATATTGCTCTTATTTGAAGATATCAACACATTTTATAACAGCAGCAGTTCCATTTAAATCAGGCATGCCAGTACCCAAACGTCACTTATGCCAATTCTCCTGGATTATCCGAGAGTGTCCCGGATACAGAACAAATCTCCTGGTCTCCAGTATGGGTAGACCACTGTAGACTCAAATTGCATTCGCAAATCCCTAATTAAACAAATTTTGATTGTTCAATCTCTTCGCTGTTTCTTAATGCATTTCTGCATCTCTGACTTTCAAAACACACGTATGTTGACAGAAACTAAACAAAAAGGCTTTCCTTAATCGTTAGTTGTGACGGCCATACAAACAATTGTCTGATTGGATCTCCGTTTCACCAATAAAAAATTCTCAACATAATGTGTTCTCACGCCTCTCTCTGGTTTCCCACAAATTTCCTGCTTGAACTGTGCCACCTTGTGAGAAACAGTAAGATTCTCAATGGTGGTAGATTATTACTACTGAAAGTATTCATCAGCGCTGAATGTAAAGTGAAGTATGGAGCCTTGTTTTCCTGCTCGTCACAAGCAATTCATCCTTGGTAAAAAAACCTTGTCATTTATGGCTCACACTAGGCTATTTTCTTTTGTTTGTGCCTGCGTGGGATCTGCCACCATCAGTAGTTGACTATTTGTCACCATTATCGGTGATTGGTTATTTGTATGCGCCTCAAAAACATTTACTTTGATTTGTTTCTAGTTGTTAGATGTGTATTCGTTAATTCATTAATTTTTTTTGTTGATCGCAACACTGCATAAAATCAAAGTTGTGAATTACCAGTAGCTTAAATATAACCTCAATCCAATAGTATTTCTACAACAGTACATGCGGTACAAAACATTGATACGGTATTGTACTTTCAGCACTCGATGGGAGGTCTTAGTGGAATATAAGCTTAATCAAACTTTTTTAAGCTTTCAATAACTGATAAGATTTGCTGTGAAAGTTGTGGCATTGTTGCTGGCATAAGACTTAGTATTTATTTGAGTACTTGTATCGATTGTGTAACATTTGTAGTAACAAGTCACCATGCAGGCAATGGAAACATGTCCTCTTGTTGTCTTTCTTCTTTGGTGTTTCTATTACATGTAATCAATAAGATTTGTTGTGAAATTGACCATGTGAAGCTTGAAATGAAAACTAACAGCAACAAAGCTAAGGGGCATATCCGTAATCTATTGAATGAGAAGATGAGTAATGAGTAGCCAGTTTTCTGTACTCGCTATACATTGTAATCAAGCTTCTGGTAGAGACTTTACAAAATTTACCACTAAAGTAATAATTTGTTGCATTGTTGTTCACCTTTATATTTGAGTGCTTGTATCAATTGTCTAAAATTAATTTTGTAGTAACTAGTTACCATGTGGACAATGAAGAAGAGACAGATGACAAGTGATGGCAGTTTCATTGGCTTTCAAAGCACTTTTTTTAAGACAAAGACAACCTCTTTAGTTGAAGCTCAGTTAGTAATTATTACAATACAATCTAACATTCTCCTGAAGTTGGCAAGTGGCAACTCTTAATCACAAAGTCAATCAATCCTTTTCCCACCATCAGGACGTGAATTGGGCCTCCAATTTCCTGGGCCTCTGATCCTCCCACATCTCCAGAATTTCTAATTCCCTCCATGACTGGGGTAGAGATATTTCCTACGCATTGTTGGAGAGTGATTAGCAGGACAAGATAAAACTTATTGCAAAGCAAAGTTAAAACATTCTGTGGAGCAGATTCAGGGCGACCTTACTTATTTAATTATTTTTTTTTAGGTGGCTCTGTATGATGCTCGACAGACTTTTTTTTATTCAGTTTCCAGCTATAAAAAATAGGGGTTGCCAAGTTCAATTTTAAGATAATTATCAGCAACTAAAGCCAAAATATATGTAGAGAGTGTTTTAGCAGGGCTTTACCTTTGCCACAAGTGCATCACAATAATCACTGCATCTTCCTCAGCAATACAATGATATAATTGGTGTTTCATATGGTAGCATAACATTGTTTATGCAATAGAGTGTTGCAGTGCCAATGCTTCTAATAAGAACGTCTCTTCCAAGTGCTGAAACTGGTTTGAACCGCCTTAACGTTATTAGCTTATCCCTGTGCTACTTACCCAGACATGAATTCTTTCCATCCAGACCCAATGCAAATGGCCTTCTGTATTCATCCATAACACCACTGACAATTTTTTGGAATTTTTCTTCCTCTATGTCACTGTTTGTTCTGTCCTCCCACCATGGGTTTACTTTCACATCACACTCAAAAGAACTTTCTTCTTTTTCATCGTCCCCAAGACGGCCCTCATCATTTGTGAATATTCCGTCCAGATCACTCTCTTCTGAAGAAGAATCATCCTTGAGACCACCTTGCCCCACAGTGACCATCTTTTCATCACAATCATCAAGGTGCAGCCAGGAAGCCGCTTCAGCTACATTATGGTCCTTTGGGGTGTAATTCCTCGAGATATGTGATCTCGAAGGTAATTTGTAAAAATGATTTGTGGGAGTGTTAGTTTCCATAGGTTCCCCACAGCCACTGCTCAAGCCGTTTTCAATATCAGCTAAACTCCCTTCTTCGTCCCTTCGCCTGAGACTGCTGTGAATTTCGTTTCCGGTAGCAGACTTTCCACACACTTTGCGTTTCCGTGTTCTACTCAGTGATTTTAAATTGACCAAAGTCAGCGGTGAATCGCGATCATTTAGCGAACGTTTAATCCTCCTCTTTCGTTTCTTCCTTCGCTTTGTTAGCCCGACTAACGGCTCACTGACTGAGTCGCTTTCTGCCTTTTCCCTCTCCGGAATCGGGTACGGATCAAGATTATCGCGACCGTGAACTCTCAGCAAACGCTTTGCAAATGACATATTTTCATCCTCTGGATCCGAATCACTTTGACATTTAATGTTTTCAATGTAATCCATCAGCGCTTCCTCAACGGAATCATTGCTCTCTGCACTAGCCTTGGGCCGCTCTCGCATAGGAGGATAGTCGGATCGACGCTTTCTACCACGTCGTTTCTTCGATGTTCTGCGTACCGGAGTTCCTGAAGGTGACTCTCTGGTCCCGATTGTTGTGTCTGAATGAGCTGAAGGTGGATCATTCGTTCGATCTAAGGCACTGCTTAGGTCAGCTACTAGTTCATCCATCGTCTTCTAAGCAAAACTTGTCTTTGTCGTGGCATATCGTGACGCGCTTCAACTATTCTTCGGTTTTGCAGTGACGAACGCGTTTTTGTCCGCCATGTTTAGTTACCAGTCTTAACAGCTCATGATCAGCTGAATGTTTGATTTGTTTTCCTGTTTCCAAGGGAATTAATTTGCAAAATTCGAATCATATGTTATTACGTTAATCAGGAGGACGTACAGTTACGTGAATTGTGATGTACTCGTAGCCATAGAGGCCTCCGATCCCTTCCCGAGCGACCCGAGTTCAAGCTATGTCCGCGGTAAGTACTCTTATCTGTGACTTTGGCTTGTTTAATCAGGTATATATAAAACAAGACTCCACTGGAGCTGTTGACGCGGATGCATAATCTAAGTCACTGTGAAGGCAGGCGTTCGCTGTGTAGACTGCTTGCAGTCCCCGGGTCGCAGCCTCCCTTTTCTCTTAATGTCCGACGAGTTGTGCGATGCCAAGCGACGGTGAGTCACAATCTTGCCCGGCCTATTTTCGAGTGTGACTCATCGTCGCTTGGTAACTCGTCTTAAGTCTTAACCTTATGAGAAAAGGGAGGCTGAAAGCAGTCTAGTGTAGTGAGGATAAAACCCCTAATGGATAGCAGGCAAAGAATACAATATTACTGGAGATTTTGGGGATTCCAAAATCAACAATGAAAATATTTACCAAGCCCTGAGCCGTGTTTTCAAATCAAATGAAAATGTTTCAAGTTCAAGTTGACAGATTGGAATGATTACGGTTGTTTCGCCCGAAAGCCTGTTCGCCCGACGGAGATTCGCCCAATGATACTAACAACCTTAGGACAAGGAACGTGAATATTTCGCCTGCGAGTCGTTTTGCCTACAAGTCGATTCGCCTACACTGAAGTCGATTCGCCTACACACTTAATAAGGGAAACCGGTCGTTTCGCCTGCAAGTCGTTTCGCTTACGAGTCGATT
>BLFK01000033.1:270235-272735 GCA_014634185.1 Astreopora myriophthalma
TCTGACGCACTAGGCAAATGTGAACAGAAACATGAGAAATATTCTGCTCAATTAGAACTTTGCAGTCTAAATACTTCAGATATACTCTGAGTATGTATACCTTTTTTGTATTTAACTTGGAAAACTTATGTGACTGTCTTCTGGAAGATAATACGATGATAATACACAGTTTTCAAAAATTTTACTTGTAATACAAATGAAGCACATTAATTTTAGTGAAGAATTATTTGTCCACAGAATGTGTACAAACGTCAAAATTACGCAAATTATATATTGCCAGCCGGGCCCAAATGTGCAATACCCAATAATTTGTATTTCGGGTTCTACTGAACTTACAAACTTTGTTCGATTAAAACCGTTTTGGACCGCTGGGCAAATGTGCACAGAAATTAGCTGATCAGCAAAAAGAATACCTCTGCATTCATGAAATTGACAACTGCATTCCTCTCGAGAACTACTGTAACCACAAAAAAATTTACATCATTGCACGCGCAACTTGCTTAAAAAGATTCAATAAACAAACTCATACGAAGGCCACATTACGAAATGTAATGGAACAAGTAGGACACCGGTTGGTCAATGAAGTCATTCAAATAAGTTCGATTATTCAGTATTAAAATATATTCCATGACTTTAATAAAGCAAAGCAAATACTAAACAATACCTTCTCCCAAAGATTTCTGCAGTTCAGAGCGTTTCAATTAAGTTATCTTCTAGTCGACTCAGCACTTATGTATTTTTCTTTCAGATGTTGAGATGATTTGAAGTACCGCACACCAATTCAAACTTTTGACACATTCGCTGTGGTCACACTTGGGCTTTTTTTACTGTACTAAAGCACAGTTTACCATAGTTAGGACGTTTTGTAATGTAACCGGCTTTTCTCACTTTCTAGAATTTCTAGTCTGTTGCATTGGCAACAGCGGCAGGATAAGAGTAAAGTTTACTATAGTAAACCAACCTGAATTGAGTTCGTTTATCACAAGTTTATCTGATTTACTATGGTAAACTTGGACTAACTTTTCTTAACCATAGTTAGCGTCTTTTACTACAGTAAAATCTCAAGTGTGACCTCAGCCATTCAATTGCATATAATCACACTGATCCATAACACAAAAACTTTGCCCCAGTACTTGTTCAAAGCTTGGATAACTCTATCCAGTGAATAAAGGCCCACACAGCAGCTTTCTCAGTGGGGGCTCTCACCCAGTCCTTCCAGTTGGTGGCTTTGATCCCAGCCATGCCAGCACATTCCCTGCCAGAGTTGGCCCTTTATATTGTGTTTGTTGATTCTTTTTGTGTGTGCAATAACATTGAGTGATATGTTAGCATGAAATAAAAGTTGTTGGCAATCAATAATCTGAGCCCACAGTTCCTACAGGTTTTCTCAGATCATGTGACTTCCTTTTTTGGGCAGAGTAATGTGCTCTCCTAATATGGTAGAAAATAATAACTGCATGTTAAATCAAAGAGAGTGGTGCAAGTTATAAAAAGCTGTGTTTTCACTACAAGATAGAATACACATCTAATATTCACTATCAAATTAATATAGCTTTGTTGTGATGGCAATGAACACGTTTTCCTTAACGCATGTATTGGTGAAAAAACAAATTAACACAATGATATGGGCCATTGGGAAAAAACTAACTGATGTAATGGTTGATATTTTACCTTATTAGTTAATGTAAAGGTAAAGTAATTTGTCTTTCTACTAATGCTATGATCAGCAAATTTGTTGGCTATACCAACAAGGCAAAGTTTTTCTTTCCTTGACTGTTCACTGATATTGGCAGCTTGCGTACAAACATTACTGCACCACTCAATTCAACTTACCAGCGACCATTAAATTTATTGAGAAATGGACCATACTGAACAACCATAATTCAGGAAACAAGATTTAAAAAAAAACCTGTTTCACTGAATATCATTCATTATTGGGCTATTAAGTTTGAAAGTAACATTACACTTTCCTCAACAGACCCTGACATCTTATTAACTAAACCCAGTCATGACTTGGGATTGAAGTGGACCGATATTAGAATAAATTGGCCTTTTCCTTAAAGGTCTGCTGGCTGAGAAAAGCCAGTTAAGCCTGGTTTGGTCTATGGTGATGCAAGTACATGTACAGGCACAAGCCCTTCATCCCTGTGTTCTGTGCTTGTGCTTGTACTATGGTTAGTTTCACTTGAATGAATGTCTTACAATTGCACTCATGCTAGCATCCTAGTGAAAACCTGGTTCAGTTGTAATCATGTGTACTTTTCCAATGTTTCTCACAGATGTAACTGTTGTCCCTGACAAACTTGATCAAAATGAAAAATCGATCATCAGCCTTTTTATTTTATTTTGAATAAAACCTGCCGTTTGTCAATAATTACTGGATAGAATTACAGGCTTTAAACAACTGAGGCCATAGTAGCAGTGATGCAAAAAATTAAGGATGGGAGTTTAAAGGATAAAGGCGACCATGTAGTTGGAAGGATAATGACTGTTCTGACAC
>BLFK01000033.1:277735-289203 GCA_014634185.1 Astreopora myriophthalma
GAATATATTATGTTTGGCTGTCAAGGAGGTAGCGCTTATACTGTTTAATAAATAAAGGAAAAGGTGAATGGTATATTTTCCCATATTCTAGAAGCTGTTGGTGTAAATCTTGAAAGCCCATAATTGGTTGTGGACACCGGTCTGTCTAAGTCTTCTTTTGAGGCATATCTACTATTGTAGCTATGAATTGTTAAATTATGAAGGACTCCTGGGGTGGTATCAGGGAAATACTTAAGTTTATAAATAAGGGATGCCATCCTAATATTGAATACATTGTCAAGAGTGTGAATTTCGAGTAGTTTATACATGTAGTAGGTAGAAGCAGTTTCTCGTTGAGAAGCAAAAAGTATGGACTACATTTCTTTTATTTTCTTTTTACAGTTTTGAGTTGGGTTTGGCTTGCAGTTCCCCAGCTGATCAAACCATGAGATATAAGGGTAGATGAGATTATAATAGAGTTTCCTAAGAGTGCTAATGGCAACATAATAGCGAAGCTTATTAAGGATGCCCAAATTCTTTGCTAATCGATTATTAACATGCTGTATTTGGGTATCCCATTTTAAAGTATCATTGATAAAAAATAAATCCCTAAGTACTTAATGTCACTTTTCTGTTGGATATCACAAGCCGTTAGGTTAATAGATACCTTTTTCCTAGGTGATGCAATAATCATATAGTTAGTCTTTTTAAAGTTGATAGATAGCTTATTCACAGTACAGTACCTTATAACATTCATAAGTTCTTCATTTATAGTTGATTCCAAGTCATCAATAGTTTTAGAGGAACAGAAAATACTTGTATCATCAGCAAAAATTCACCACATTTAAACATTTTAGATAACAGGATTTGGTGGTTAATAGTGTCAAAGGCATTGGAGAAATCTAAGAATATGCCACATGTTAGCATGTTATGATCAAGAGCAGTTTTAAAATTGTCAATAGTTTCTAGAATTTGGTTTGGTAGAGTGACCCTTTTTAAAGCCAAATTGAAATTTGAATCAGATACTTTGTTTTTCAAGAAAGGAAGCCAATTGGTCATACACTAATTTTTTAAAACATTGCTAAAAAGAAGAAATATATAACATTACCATAACTTCGTGACAATAACAGTATTAAAAGAAATTTCAAGCTCACGATACAACTTTTGAAAGACATGTTTCGGCATGACTCATGCCATCATCAGTTAAATGTGTCGTTTCTTTTTTTATTTTTAATTACGTGTACAATTTGTTTACGTTAGCAATTTGAAAATTAAAATACAGCAACAGTTACAATTCTGCGCGTGCAAGTGCATAAGTGTTAATTACAAAAACGAGTCAGCAGAAGCAAAAATCATTGTTATGTTGTATTTGCGCATTTAGTTCTGGCTTTAAGCGGCTGATGTAGATCGCTTCTTTGAGCTTAAGACAGTGTCTAGTTTTGGCTGAATCTACAATCTTAAAACAGTCAACTGAGCACTTGCGGTTACAACCAGGTGAATCGTTCAGGTGTTTGAATACATGAGAATTTTTATCAGTCGACAGATGCTCTTTTATCCTTGTTGTAAAGTGGCGTGGCGTCTCGCCAATGTAACAGGAGTTACATCCCGCGCAAGTAAACTGATATACAAAGAAGAAATAATAGCTATCGGCCTATAATTCCCAGGTTCACAAACACTTCCATTTTTCTAAACTGGGGTTATTCTTGAAATTTTGAATATATCTGGGAGGATTCCTGTCTCAATGGAGTCGTTGTAAATTTTGGTAAATGGGGAGGCTAACGAGCTTGCAGCCATTTTAATAAATTTATTAGGTATATTTATATAAGATTTATTTGTCCAGATTTGCAAATAGAGTAAAAACTTGAAACTCAGACAATGGGGACATAACAAAAGAAGAAGAGGTGGAGTAATTGATATGATAATGATAATGATAATAATAATGGTTTATTACAGATTCCAATAATTAAGAAGCTCTTCTTCTGTAAAAATACCAATCTAAGAAACCTATAATTTATAAGACCATATACACCTACTTGAAGGAACGTTCCCACGAGTAGGAGCAGCAGCAGCCTCGGACGACAGGCCTACATCAATAGACAAAAGAAAATCACAGCCGAAACTCCCCCTTCTGTCCATCAATGCACCCCCGGCCCCAAACCACAAACACCCCCCACACGACAACGCCCTCGCAAAGAGGTGCATGCATAATATATATATATATACAGTAGCTAATTAAAAATATAATAACAGTAATAATAATTAATCAATATACTGAGTAGGGCAGTTGGATCATCATTTAATTTATTCGCAAGATTTGGACCTACATTTACAAAATACATGTTTAATTGCTCAGCAACATCAAGTGGTCTTTGTGTAGGTCTTATTGCCATGTACAATCCTAGTAGGCTGCAACTGGCCTTTAGTTTTCCTCTGAATGAGTTTACCTATACGCTTCCAAGAAGATTTTCAATTCCACTTGTCTTGCAAATTGAGATTTAAAATATTATTTTTTACTCTTACTAATAAGATGCGACAAAGTGTTGGAGTCTTTTTTGTATGCAGTAGTTCTATTGAGATCATACGGTGTAACTTAAAAAATGTGTACATATCATCTTCTGTTTTAATTTAATAGATTTAAGAATTCCTTTGGTGATCCATGGCTTATTCAGGTGTTCTTGTTTAGCATGGGAGGCCAGCTTGATTGGAGCATGTTTATTAACTACAGAGTGTATCACATCAATTGCATCATAGATTTTTTTCATTAAGAGATTTGGAGAGATTGCCGAGTAGTGGCGAATCTAATTGATGAATGTCAAGTATGAAACTTTCATTATTAAACTTTGAGAAATCTCTGTCATACGATCTTAATAATTTCACTCTCTCAGTATTAGACTTGACAATACAAAATATAGGCAAGTGATCAGAAATATCAACAGTACCTATACCAGGTACAATATGAGAAGAATTGGTGTAAATATGGTCAATAAGAGTAGCAGTATAGCTGGTTATACAGGTTGGCTTAGTAATTGTTGGTAAAAGATCATGTTAAAATAGCACATCTAAATATTCTTCAGCCTGGCAATGACGGTTTACTTTCATAAAGGCAATATTGATATCACCGATCAAAAAAAGGTTAACTTGTCAGGATTAATAGATTTGATAATATTATTTAACTGGTCTGAAAAGCTTAGAAGATTACTATTAGGGTGCCTATATATACATCCAACTACAGTAGATTTCTCATTTTTTCCATTATCAATTTCACACCATGTAGACTTTACTTGGTCCATATCAAAACCTATATCATGACGAGGAATAACTTGTAAAGAATTGGCTATATAGAGGGCAGTCCCACCTGCATTTGTCTTTGAGTCAGTATGGAAAAGCTTATAATTTTTTAAATCTAAGTTGTTAACAGAAGATTTGTTAAATTTAGTTTCAGTTATTCCTAATATATCAGGGTGCGAATCCATAGAATCCAAAATTTCTTCAAGGAGATTAAAATTCTTTGATAAACTTGTTGCAGTATTAACCCTTTCACTCCCGAGACCCACTTTAGTGATTTTACTCTGTCTAACGCCAGACGATTTTACTCGTCACTGGGGTAGCCCTCGGGGCTGAAGGGGTTAAACCACCTCTCCGTCTGATCAAAAACTATGTCTCCATTAACCCTTTCACTCCCGAGACCCACTTTAGTGATTTTACTCTGTCTAACGCCAGGTGATTTTACTCTGTCTAACGCCAGACGATTTTACTCGTCACTGGGGTAGCCCTTGGGGCTGAAGGGGTTAAACTAGTATTACAGTGGAAAATAAGTAAGTTCGAATCAGATTTCTTAGTAAGATTATTCAACTTATTGATAGAATAATATTCGGAACAAGGAGAAACAAGCATTAAATCTGGGTCAGATAAATCTGTCTTGACAGGATTAGGGAGCAAATTATGTAGATCATTGATTTTGTTGAAATTTGGAACAGACCAGATCCCAAAACGATAATTAAAGTCCCTATCAGAAAGAGAAGAAAAGGGCAGAACACTCACAGTTTCCTCATTGACAGCCATTTAACAGTTTTATGATATGCGATCCAAATAATCACAGAAGTCCTTGATAGAAACAAAACATTGGGGAGTCGAGGTGTCAGACTTGTGAAGTATGACCTTACCATTACTAGTTAAGTTTCTTATGGTTATTGTAGACTTTGTCCCTCTTAGCACGTCGAGTGAATTTAACAACCATCTTGGATTGTCCATTCCTTGCCAGAAGTCGACGTGCAATTGAGATATCTTTTGACTCTAAGTCAACATCAACTAACCTCGCCATCTCAATTACCAACTGAGTAGGGTTATCATCAGCAATAGCTGGAATTCATTGAATCTCGAGGGTGTCACGTCGGCCATGTTGTTCGCTCGCATCAAGGCAGAGCTGGTTGTCATAAATGTCATTTCTTGCATGACTGAGGTCTGCAATCATGCCATGGATATGCTCATCTGAGAGCTTGTTATGTTTCTTTAAATCGTGAATACTTGTCATCAGTGCATCATACTTTTCAGCAAGAAACTTACACAAGGTTTCCAATTCATTCAATTTCTTGTTCACAGTCATTAGTTTCATCTTCAACGGTTCTATCACTAGAGATATCTCCTTCCTTACATCCTTCAACAGTTCGTTTCTCCAAATCTTCTGAATTCATGTAGATTAAAGGTCATTTTAACGTCATTTAAGCCAGTTCAACTTCATAAAAGTTGAGCGAGGGCCCCGCTCCCTTCCACCTTCCACTTTGTGTCACCTCCAAGTGAATATGGAGAGGATTACCAATCATTGTACTTAAATATTTGAGTAAAATTTAAAAATGCCCCTTTGCCAGAACAGGTGAGACACGACGGTAATCATTTTCCAGAGATTTGTCATGTTCTTAGTGATACTTTGACATCCCACCAAATCAAGGACATATTGAGTTAATCTTTTAATAATAACTGATTTCTCAGGTGCTGGCTATGTGGAAGGTCAGTCCATGGCAATATTTTACAGCTACCATTGTGTCATTTGACTCCAATGCTCTTAAGTACACAATCAACTGGGATGACCAGGATCCATCAGGTCGACTTGTGGACTACTATAATCTGGCTCTTGATCGAATACCAGATCCTGATGAAGTGGCCATAGGATCTATTGTATTATTTCCTCAAGGGCAGTACAGAGGACAGGAAGGTGTGCGTCTGGGTGGGCAGCGCTATCACCAGGTGAGATATTCACCGGTGATGCAGTTTAGTTGTAATCAATGATAATTATTATTGTTACACTTGTATTTGATCAAACATTATTTTTAAGGGATGCCTCCCAACAGAAAAACGTTTTGTTCAAGGTTGTGGCATTCAGTTTGGAATGTCAATGTTAGGTGGCTAAAAGGTTCAGTGAAGAATAGAATCACATAGCCCCAAGAATTCTTGCACTCTCATTGGTTACCTAGGCAAGATATTTAGCACGGAATTGTGACTCTTGAAAGTGAGGCATTGCCTGATATTGCACTGGAGCAACAACAAAACAACAACTCCAATGAAACAAGCTTTTCATTCATTTAAAATTGAGAAGGGTCTGTGATTCAAGGAAAAATTAATACATTGGAATTACCAAACTTGTGAATTGCACATTAAATTTCATTTGAAAAACAGATATTCCATCATTTGCACCCTGAAATTTAACATGGAATTTCCTTCTCAGATAATGAATTTTCCCATAGAATCAAGTCTCAGCTAGGAGACCTCAGCTAACCTTTTTTGGAGTTGCACTATTTGCCATTCTTGGGAAATTATGATCTTGTGTTATTTTAAACATAGTATGTACAGGCTTTTCTTTGTTTTTTTTTTGCATATAAGTTAATTCTTGACTTATAAGTTCTTTCTGAACTGTCTTATAAAAATGTCACCCTTGAATCAGCAGATAGATAGATAGATAGATAGATAGATAGATAGATAGATAGATAGATAGATAGATAGATAGATAATTTCACCTTAAAACACTTGCAGCCAGGGGCTGAATTACGATTAAGGTTTACCAAATAAAATACCAAAGTTTACATTCCTATTAAAATATCATAAATCAGGTGAGCTGGCATACATGATAGGTAAGCAATTTTTGCTCAGTCTTACATAAATTAATTGAAATAAATTGTTTCATGTTTTAGGGACGGATAACCCAAGTCTATGATGGTCCTGAAGGCGAAAAACTCTATGATGGTGTACATACCAAGGGAGAAGCTGATGGCAAATGGGTCACATACAAAGATTATAATCTAATCTTTTGCAGATTGAAACTGTCTCAGTTTCGCATCTCCCCCAATGTGTTGGACATCCTGTCTGCTCAGAATCCTCAGCCTGCAAGAAACCAAGAGAGTAGCAAACAAGACAATGGAGTTGGTCCCTGTGATATATTCATTTCATACACAAAGGTTTTTGATGAAGGAGAATTTCCTTTCACATCCTTTTTAAGGTATCAGTGTACCCCAAATGACCATCATACTTCGGCGCCGCTTTACGGTGGGACGTTTTACGCAAACCCTACAAAAGTATATATTTTCTGAAAGCTTAATAATTGTAGATTACGATGGTATATTCATTAACATAAAAAAAATTACGGTTTTCCAAATATAGCGCACTATTTCTCAAAGTACAGAGGTTCACTAATCAAGTTCGTTTCCGGTCGGATTTGAGCGGGAGAACGCGATTAATATCGCTATGTCTTCTTGACACCTTTCTCTAAAAAACGGTGTCGGGAAATTTTTATTTTTTGCTTCTTTCAAAAGTTATGACGGTTTTAGTGAAGAGAATGCATGTTTTATTCAACTCTCAAAGTTTAACTGCGTGTCAAAAACAAACCAGACAAGTAATCAAAATTTCCCGACACCGTTTTTTAGAGAAAGGTGTCAAGAAGACATAGCGATATTAATCGCGTTCTCCCGCTCAAATCCGACCGGAAACGAACTTGATTAGTGAACCTCTGTACTTTGAGAAATCGCGCGCTATATTTGGAAAACAGTAATTTTTTTTATGTTAATGAATATACCATCGCAATCTACAATTATTAAGCTTTCAGAAAATATATACTTTTGTAGGGTTTGCGTAAAACGTCCCACCGTAAAGCGGCGCCGAAGTATGATGGTCATTTGGGGTACACTGATACCTTAAGTAAATGGCTCAGAATACACTATTGAGATAAATTACCGGTATGGATTACCGGTATGTGGGACGTTACCTAACCCTAACCCAAAATCTAAGTGCCTACACTGCAAACATCAACTCTTTAATCTTGATCCCTATTGCAGCCAATAATTTATAGCCCATTTTGTGTTGATAAAAACCTCAAAGAAATGACATTTGTATTTACACAATATCAACTCCAGCCTCAGCCTCACTTCTAATCAAAGGCAAGCTGGAGCATTACAGTACTTACCATACCAGTGCTGTTGATTCCTCATCTCAGATTCATCTCATCTGTGTTTGAATCAACAGGCTAACAGCCCTTCTGCCATCAGAAATCATGAGGTTCCGCCCTCTGAAGCTCCACCCAGTTATGATGAGGCAATTCTGTCCAGCATCTGTGACCCACGTGACATCAGATTTAAATTGGAAAGTTGTGGAGTGATTGTTAACGGAGACAAACTAGGAAGTGAATCACTGATACAGACTGTTCAACAAATTAATAAAGCTAAGGTCTTTGTGGCTTGCCTCAGTGATGAATATGTAAGGTGTGTAATTTATGTTACAGTAGTTGAGGAGCTCTATTATTCAGGGAGATCAGCTCAGGCATGTAGAAAAGGCTATTGCAAATGTTTCCAAAAATAAGTTTACCTTAATGACCTCATTTTAAGGGGAGGTCCCCTAGTGCTGAGCTACAGGAATCTTACTTGAGCTACAATTACAATTGTAGGCCTTAGGTTGATGAGAGAAAGCCTAATCCTGAGAGTGACAGGAACTGAATGTTAGTGAAAGGGATAATTATGCACATGTATGTGCAAATGCAATGAAAGAAATGCTATGTTATGCTGTGTGCCACTTAAATGAAAAGATATGTTTTCCAGTCAGTGACACAAATTATTCTCTCTCAGTGGTCAAATGATTCAAACAATCATTTGGGCATAAGAGAGCGTTCACAGAAGAGAACAGAGTCCTGCTTTGTGTTATTCCATTGCACAGTGCTAGGATTTATTTTTCCTTGTTTCCTCCCCCCTATGACTCTTGAAACACTTTTCTCCTTAAGATTAGGGCTCTCTCAAAAAAGGGACCAGTCATCTATTAACTCCACATGTCCAACTATTCACCCACTACTAACACCCACCCACCCAAGGGATCACTGAGCTTTGTCTGTCTGACTAAATGTTGTTTCCTTCCCACCCGTCTGTCCATTGATCATTATTTTTATTGATTGGCTGGTTTCTTTCATAATGTTCAGTTTGTATGGATTGTTATAGGAAAGTTGAGGAAGCAAGGATAAGCTACATAGCTTATTCAAGTGACAGGCAGTAGCCATTTAGCCAGTTGGATTAATTTTATATAAAGAGGCATGTTTTCAGTGTGTCTGTGGTCATAATAAATATGAATGTCAAATGAACCATGGATGGTAGGGTAACAGAAACAATACACTACAAGTATTGCAAGAATTAATAGAAAACTGTTCTTCTTACTTCACTCTGCAGGGATGAAATGTGTCGCCAAGAGTTTCAGTATGCAAAGAAGACAGTCAAAAAACCAGTTATTCCTGTTGTTGTTGGCACTGGGTCATTTGACTGGATGATGACTGTAGTGGGACTGCTAATTGCAGGCGAAATTTACATCCACTTCAAAAGCAAGGACATGGAGCATGCTAAAATGACAGAGTTACTGAGAGCTGTTAAGAAGAGTGTTCCTCAGGTTCAGGTCCCAGATGAAATGGAGAGTGTTCAAGGTACATCATGTTAATTGGTATAATATATTTGTTACCTTGACAATGATCATTCATGTCATCAAGATCGTCATCATCATTATTGACGTGATCATTATTAAATTTTATCACTGTTGTCATGATTATTAACCTCTCTAAAAAGTGAAAAGCCACGTATATAAGCTTGACTACAACAGCTATGTTCACATTTTGGTTAAAAGAAAACCCAAATGTTTTTTTAAAATCCATATTATGGTCAAGGTGTCACAAGTCTGACCACACCAGTGAAGGCACTGAGAGCAACGTTATTTTTCCTTGGTGACTTTGTAATACTGTTGTAGCCTTAATATTGATAATAATTTGTAACTCATACTTTACACAAGGGCTGTTGTTTTAGACTTACAGAGTTCAGAGCTCGCATCAGCCACAAATAACAGACCCGTGGCTGCTGATGTGTTTGTCAGTTATTGTTGGTTGAATTCAGAGAAAGCTTACAAATCCAAGCAGGTAAAGAACATGCAGTTTACATGCAGTATTCTGATTAGACCATTAAAAAAACTGTTCAACATGTAAATTTGTTTTGACCTCATCAGGTAAATGATTTCGTTGGATCCGATTTTGCTGATCCAAGAAAAGTGCACTCAAGTCTCACCAAAAGTAACAGGTTTTCAACGTGGATTGATACAGAGCAACTTAAGACAACCAATCAGAATGATGAGTCCCTGGGCATGGTAAGCTTGATAACTGTATAAAAAGGTTGTGGTTCATCACCGTGGTAGTTACATTAACAATGATGATATAGCTTATTACCATTCCTCTCACTATGTACACTGTAGTCACTTGAGATGTAGATGTTTTGGGTTTTGATTTATTCCTGACCTGCAGTTACCGAGAAAAAAATTCCCATGTTGTGTTGAAAAAGACTGCTACAGTGTACATGATTGGTTGGGCCAATTGACATCTGGAATTGGCATGGGCAATACTATTATTCTTCTGTTATTCTTTTTCAGGTATCCATGAAAATTTCGTAGATACAATAATTATTTCACTCTAGGGACATCAGTTGCTTATCCATGGGCAACAGCCATTTCACCATGATAAAAATGGTTAATTTAACCACACCTTATAATTAAGAAGGCACCCTATGACTTAGGAACACCTGAATTAAGTCTAGATAGTCTAGATGACCTAGTCACGGAAATGAGGACACTGATTGTGAACGTATTAAACTAACTGTGAAAAATGTGGAAGAAAGTCTGATCAATGGGCATACGAGTATAAATTACTTGGTGTATAAGATCCGGGGCATTTTCCGCGAAGAAATGCGCCCTTTATGGTTACGTATAACTAGGTGCCGTTCAACCTCAAATGCATTTTAATCCAATGCTATATTGAGTGCTATCAAGACACTAGACTAAGAAAAACTATGCTGAGATGACCTTACCTCAGGGCATAAAATTGGATTTATCGACAGGATGAACTCGTCATAACCCTCCATCCTTCACACGGTTTCTGTCTTGATCCCAAATGGAAAATACACTATGACAATTAAGGAATTCTTATAACTTCTCAACAGAAATTGTTAACGACAACAAGAAAATTGAAACAACACAAAAGTTACGACTACTAGTACGGCCGGTCGTGAAGCCGCGTCGAGGCCGCAGAAAGCGCGCGAAAAATTAAGCCTCTTTTTGGTTTAGGTGACCTGGGGCCCGTTTCTCGAACGTCCCGAAAACTTTTCGGACCCGAAAAGGCATTTGTAAAACTACGATCCCTTTATTGTAGAAGGCTGGTCCTTTAACATGTTTTCAAAGTTAGAAAAGGTAAAGGGAGTGGCAAGGTTTCATGTTTGAAAGCGCTTTCGTTTTCAAGATACAATGAGAATAGTGGCACCCGAAATAGCCCCGAGAATTCTCGGGTCTTTTGAGAAACGCACGCCTGGCTTGAGCAAAAACCAGTACCTGGTCAGGGGTTAAGTTAAAAAGAAGGTATGTACTTCATGTATCCCTTATTATTGTGTATTTAAAATATACCTGTGGAAACCCCTTTATGTATAGGAAATCTTATGAACGCGTGTGCATTTCGTGATTTATGGGCACGAGTGTTTTGAAAGTTCTCAAAATTGCACGAGCCGCAGGCGAGTGCAATTTGAGAACTTTCAAAACATCACGAGTGACCATAAATCACGAAATGCACCAGCAGGTTCATACGATTTTTTATTTATTATATTCTCAACAAAATTACTCAAACGCGCTACTTTGTACGGTGTTTCCATGGCAACTTCCGTATTGCACTCTATAATCTGGTTTGCACTCTATAACCTATTTATGCATTCGCCATTGGCCAATCAGAAACCAGATATTTTGTTGAGTATATAATAAACCCCTTTATTATATACTCAACAAAATATCTCGTTTCTGATTGGCCAATGGCGAATGCATAAATAGGTTATAGAGTGCAAACCAGGTTATAGAGTGCAATACGGAAGTTGCTATGGAAACACCGTACAAAGTAGCGCGTTTGAGTAATTTTGTTGAGAATATAATAAATAAAAAATCGTATGAACCTGCTCGTG
>BLFK01000033.1:290417-345564 GCA_014634185.1 Astreopora myriophthalma
CAAGGGTATGCTAGGGTTTACAAGGGTATGCTAGGGTTTACCAGGGTATACTAGGGTTTACAAGGGATTACTAGGGTTTACAAGGGTGTGCTAGGGTTTACAAGGGTATACTAGGGTTTGCAAGGGTATGCTAGGGTTTACAAGGGTATGCTAGGGTTGACAAGGGTATGCCAGGGTTGACAAGGGTATGCTAGGGTATAGAAAGGTATGCTAGGGTTTGCAAGGGTATCCTAGGGTTTACAAGGGTATGCTAGGGTTTACCAGGGTATACTAGGGTTTACAAGGGTATGCTAGGGTTGACAAGGGTATGCTAGGGTTTACAAGGGTATACTAGGGTTTGCAAGGGTATGCTAGGGTTTACAAGGGTATGCTAGGGTTTACAAGGGTATGCTAGGGTTTACAAGAGTATATTAGGTTTTACAAGTGTATACAGGGGTATACAGGGGTATGCTAGGGTTTACAAGGGTATACAATGGTATTCAAGGGTAGACGGGTATACAAGGGTATATATGGTAGACGTATTTAAAATATAAATACACTATAATAGGGGATACATCAAGTACCTACGAAAAACTAGCTGACCTCGATGAGCTCTAAAGTTGAACCCGCGATATTGTCACGTGATACTGGTCAGCAGATACCTTGTTTTGACAGGTGTCAATTGACCATGATATGGATATCGAACATCAGAGATATACGCTGTAAACTAGGTGGAGTATGGCCGCCATGTTGGTTGTGCCTAAATCATACCGTCTAGAGGGACAGCCGAGAAGTACTAGGAACGAATATCCGATTCGGTCGGCTTTCGGAAATTCTCGGCAAATCCAATATGGCGACCTGTTGGCCTTCTTTTCTTTACGGAGTAATATATCGAGGGGACAAAGCACGCGTCGAAAAAAAAAAGAAGTATGTTTTACAATATACCAATTTGAAATCCTCCTCTATGAACTTTTGGAGCTTCTTTTGAGCCTCCGCCTTCCCGCACACAAGACCGCGAGAAACTACCGAAGCTACTTAAACTGATTGGCTATGGTGCAATGTTGCAAAGAAATAAAAAGGCTGGCATCCGTTGATCGAAGGGTGAATATAATAGGGTTATCCACTCGATAACAAAATTGGTTTTGCTATTTGCTAGCGCTCATCCGCTGGATAGTGATTTATGATCATTTATCCGGTGGATAGCGTTATCCACCTTTGGAATAACCGAGGCCTGACGTTTTTTGCGTTAGCCCTCCGCAGCTCACATAGTTCACTTTCAACAATCGGTGAAGTGCTTTCGTAATATGACATCACTGTTTTTCATGTTCTTCAGTTTGCCCAGATCGCTGAAGGGCTTGGCAAGGCTAAGGTGGTGCTGGCCTGCGTTAGTAAGCAGTATGCAAACAGCGAAAACTGCAGAATGGAAATCCAGTTTGCTGTGAAGGTAAAGAGGAATGACGACTCTGAGTTAGGCTATTTATTCCAGTATTCCTTGAGATCGCCTTAGGTTGTAATGGAGTGAAAGGACTAACATACACGTACACTTGGTTGTTCTACGGAAGACTCAATAATGGGCCTAGTGTGTAACCTGGGGAGTTCTTAGGACGAGTACTAAAAGATAGATTATGATGAAGTAGCAAAGTTATATATATATATAGCTTGTGTTCAGAAGGTTTACCAAACGAAGAACTCTCCGTAGAAGGATCCAGTGAAGGATGCGACGTTCTCTCGAAAAATTGTAGATAAGTGTACTTGGGAAAATCGAAAAGAACGAACTTTAATATAAAGTTTTGGCCGTTCGGCCTTCCTCAGATAAAAAGAAAAAGTCAAAAGCTAAAAATTCAACCTAAAAACTGGAAGGCGCTTTTAAAGAAAAAATAACAAAAGCTAAACAATAGTACTGTTACTCTACTACTATACTATTGTTACTATACTATTGCTTAGCTTTTGTTATTTTTCCTTTAAAAGTGCCTTCCAGTTTTTAGGTTCATTTCTTAGCTTTTTCTTTTTATCTGAGGAAGGCCGAACGGCCGAAACGTTATATTAAATTTTGTCGGACCTTTCAGAAGTTTGTTCTTTTCGATTTTCCCAAGTACACTTATCTACATATGTATATAGATAGATGAGCCCCTCCCAGGGGGGGGGGGGGTCCTTGTTCCCTTGTTCCCTTTAAAAATTTGCTTGTGTTCCCTTGTTCCTGAAAAATATTTGGAACTTTTTCCCAGTTTTTCGATCCCCAAAATGGTTTGTGTTCCCTTGTTCCCTGAGATATTTTGTCTTTGTTCCCCTGTTCCCAAGTTTAAATTAGCCATGTTCCCTTGTTCCCCAAAACCCCTGGAAGGGTCTCATAGATAGTTAAGTTCCACTGGTATTATGGCTGATTTAATGCAGAGCATATGTGTTGCAGTTTTGACGGGAAAATATGCTTAAACTCTATTCGCTGTTATATTTTTCGAATATGCTGTGGTGTGGCTGGATATTGGATCACCTGTGGGTGTTCTTGTATTAAGAGCATAATTTTCTGACCGTCTCCGTTTATGTACAGTCTTTGAAGAAACCAGTGGTTCCATTGATCGTGGGCGCGGATAATGAATGGCAGAGCACAGTGGTGGGGTTGTTAGTTGCTGGCCAAGAGAATCCAGCAATCAACTTACAGAACGTCAACACTGAGGAGGAATTCCAACAAAAAGTACAAGAAATCCAGTGAGTGATCGGGCCTGATAGTGTGATGCCGACAGAGACGTAGCAATTTTAAAGCGGAGGAATACTTCGAAGTGGAAACACACAGCTAGAGCTTTCAATCAGAAGTATCACTGACTACTCTGCGTCTAAAAGGTTTTTTTTAAACCGATGTGTTTTAGGAAACAGCAACCTCCATATCTGAAAACAAAAGCAAAACTTGCTCATCATTGCACTATCATTTTCCCCAAAATATACTCTCATTTCAACTTTGCAGTTTGTTCTCGAAATACCGCAATGGTGTCATGTTTTCACACCTTATTTAGGGGATCTAATTCAGTTTCAGCTTCCACATTGCACCAGTAGTAATAAAGTGGTTTAGTGCGTCTGACTTGAATTTCGTATTAAATATCGCGATTACTTTTGCTTGCCTACCATTAGTGACTACCCGCCACTTTCTCAACAGCCCACAATGAAACACAACCAATTGTGACATGCTCCCTCAGGTTTTTCACCGATTAGCGTCAGCTTCATATATTAACTTCAAATTCTGATTGGTTCACTTGGTTGCCCGTCCTTTTAATTGCTTGGAATAGCAACTTGGTTTTATGACACTCTTTAAAATACAACTCCCTAACGCCTATTTTGCAGAAGCAGCATATTGCCTCTACTCGGCCTTGAGGAGAGGACCAGGAACTACCGAGCGCCTGCGATTGGTGATCACGTGATCTCGCATCATAAAAAATGGGCTTTCTTTGGCGCAAATGTCGCCAGCTTTGATCGTAAAACCATGTCGTACACAGTGAACTGGGACGACGGGGATCCGACAGGGAGAGTCCAATCGTATAAGGTACCAAAGTTTGCTCATTTGGCTTAAGAATTGAACTAAGGAATGAACAATCAGTCATTTAGGGAGCTAGTCAGTCAGTCAGTCAGTCAGTCAGTCAATATAAGGTCAGTCAGTCAGTCAATATAAGGCCAGTCAGTCAGTCAGTCAGTCAATATAAGGTCAGTCAGTCAGTCAGTCAGTCAATATAAGGTCAGTCTGTCAGTCAGTCAATATAAGGTCAGTCTGTCCGTTATTCAGTTAGTCATTAAAAAAAGTACTGGCTTATTCTCGATGAATCACACGATTACTCTTTAAACAACTTGTTGTGGTTTTCATCTCAGGACCTTGGTCTCGATGAAATTCCGACTGTGGATCAGGTTGGTGTGGACTCCATCGTGTTTTTCCCACAGGGAAGTTATGGCGCTACGGAGGGGAACAACACTGGAGGAATGAGGTTTCACCAGGGTATCGTTACCCGAGTCTGGAAGGTCTGTTATTCTGTTGTTGGTTGGTGCTCCTTTTGGCCTTATGCGTCCACGCAATCAGATGCTATTGCGCCTGTGCCTAACCTTATCTTATACGTGTGTTGTATTTCGTACCAGGACCCGTCTGGTGTTTCTCGATACGATGGGCATCATACCAAAGGAGAAGAAGATGGCAAATGGATCACATACAGGGGATACGAGTACAACTTTACTGGTATTTCGCTGGAAAATCTAAGGATCGCACCAAACGCCATGGATGCCCTCATGGCTTGCCAACAGCTAGGCGTTTAGTTAACACCGTTTTTCAATTTATACCGGATTCGAGGAAAACACCACTTTGGTCTGAGCTTAAATAAGAAGATGGCAAATGGATCACATACAGGGGATACGAGTACAACTTTACTGGTATTTCGCTGGAAAATCTAAGGATCGCACCAAACGCCATGGATGCTCTCATGGCTTGCCAACAGCAAGGCGTTTAGTTAACACCGTTTTTGAGTTTATACCGGATTCGAGGAAAACACCACTTTGGTCTGAGCACCAATAAGCACCTCTCAGAAAGTTAACTTTGTACTTCGGCAAGGCTCTCTTCCAATTGAACATAAGGCAAACGACAAAAGCCTATATCCACAGACTGACCGACCCAGCAACAGTCATTGTGGTTACCGTTAGCTAAACCTCGTAGCGCCAGTTGACGTCTTGCAAATTCAAATCAAGCTAATGTGTGCAACGAGGCAGCGGAGTCAGTGAATTTTAGGATAATGGAGATCATTATATAGGTGTCTAAAGATTTAGGATAAAATCGACACTAATTTCGTTTATTCATATTGTAATTTTTTTTTGTCGAATTAATTATTACCGTGCTCTTTATGTAAAGATCACTAGTGTTCTTTCAATTGTTTCTGTATTCAACCCCGATTTCACCCGAGACCGAAATCAAAACCCTCTCCGTGCTTTTCAGAATGATCATTCTATACCGACTATCAAGGTACATGATCTGATAGGATAATAGGGTTATGAATTACTAATATTTTTTTTAAGTTTCCCATATCAACCCTTTAAATCGTTACTTAGCTGAGAATTCAAATTGTTAGTTTCGGCTACCCGTGGGGACATACACAAAATACATACCAATAATAACGCTTTTGTTATTTATCCGGATCAGTTGAAATTTTTGCTTCTAAGAGCATTTTACCCATAGCAGCGACAACAATTGTTACGACTATCACATACACATGCAAGCTGTTCTTACGACAGCTGGTTTCACTGAACCCTTCAGATCGACAAGAAATTATTCACGAATTCAGTAACGCCTTTTAAAATCCATTCACTGGTTTTTGTCTATTAATATTAACGAAGATACATATCTTTGTCATTTCCAAGGTCTTTATTTTACTTTGCCAGCTAGAGATCAACTGAACACGTTCTGAGTTAATCTCCATCCAGTTTTTTAGTGCAACCTTAGTGAAGGGGTGCAACGTCGGAGGGAAATGAAACGCTAAAATTTGGCATCAATCAGGTTGATATGATCAATTGGCCATCATATAAAAAAATCACTGAAAAGCTGACGATCCAAGCGTTAACCCGGACGCTAACCTGTCATTAGAGCGAATCCTTCCTTTAGTCAGGAAAAAATAAGTAAATTTTTCTGTGCTCTAGCAAGGGCTTAAAGTTCGAAACCGCCCTCCGCTCGTACGAAAATTGAATTGACACCAGACTCTGGTGTCAACTCAAATGGCGGGAATTAGAGGGAATTAGAGAAAGCATGTGAAACAACATGTTTTCAGGTAAACTCTATCAGAGGCTATCAGTTTAGCAATGCGTGTACCCATGGCCATAGAAGTGTGGACAATAAAAGTGGAACGTAAAGCGCAAATTGAAGTGCAAACAGAGGGAGTCGGAGCAAGTCACGAATCTAAAGATCGACATTTTAAACGGTAACTACGCACTGCCACGCAAGCCGGCTGAGAACTTGAAGGGATAAAATTGGATATTATTGAGATTGTGCGTCAAATTAAGTAAGACTGCCGATATTGTTGCCTGAAAATTAATGACTTTCAATGGCAGTTTGTGGAAATGATGATCTCCTTTAACTGAACTTTACAGTTAGCAGATTGCTAGTAAAGCTTCAAGATTTGTGGAATTCAAATCTTACGCAAAACTGTGATCCGTGAAATTAAAGTGTAAATGGGGAATTTCAACGTCACTGAAAGCGTGAACCGCAACTGTGCTGCCACAGAATTAGTGTTCCGTGTGAATTGCTTGACATGACCGAGTGCTGAACCGTTTGAGTGTGCCAAGAAGTCAGCCTATAGTATGCCATATCGAGCGTTCCGCTTTTGACCACGCTTGGACTCTTCTTAACTGAAGCGAGAAAGCAATTCAAAATAGCTTCCTCATGCATAATACAGGGTTATACGGCACTGTGAGCCCAAGTTACGGCTAGAAAAAGTGCACCTGATGGAAAGCAATTGATGAAATCTAATTCGTTTGGGAGCGATGCCTGCTGTAGAACTGTACGATGATAGAGTAGCTAGAAGCTACCAAATTTAAGGTCGACACTGAAAACCTAAAGGAGAAATTCAAGGTAGATACAGAGAGGACTGAATTGACCTGTTTTGAGGCTGAACAGTTTCGGTTGGAACAGTTGAAGATCGAGAAGTGCTAAGCTGATACCGTACTATGGTCTCGCGCTACAGCAAAAAACGCGATGTGAATTCTCTATGGTGCTTGTGTACCTTGCCTATCATCATTTTTCCATTCTTCATAATATTTTGGCTTCATCGGAGTTTTTCTGATGACGGCTTCCTTCGGCAAAATTCGGGATTTTACAATGGAAAACTGGCAAGCGTAACACCAACAAATGATTTGCGCACGCTGAAAGAGCAAACGCTGTTTTTCGAATCTTTGCTCAACATGACAACAGCTCCGAAAAAGCAATCCCCTCGGCCTGTCGCCTCGGTTGTTCTTGCAGTGGATTCGGGAAAACGAGCGCCCCGCGATAAAGCTGATACCAAACTTCAACGACCTGAAGACGCTTCGGTACACGATGTCCGGGGCGAAGAATCTCTGGGGCGTGATGCAAGGAGCGAGGATACCTCGGTCTACGACGACAGGGGAGAAGTGATCATCGTGACACCAGGGCCGGGTACGAGGCAAACCTTCAATGAGAAGTCGACGTACATTCCCAAAGATGAGAAAATTACAGGGCACGACTTGCTTTCGGCCTTTTTTGAACAAGTTGTGCCGGATCACATGGCCGGAAAGTTGAACATGCATACTTGGCAAGGAATTTGTGGTCCTTACGTGGAACAACTACGCCATTCTCCGCTCTTTCCCCGTTTCCCTTATGTTCGTAGATTTCTTGAGGAATTCAAATCACGGCAGGAAGGAAGCGACTTTGGACAAAGAATTTTCGGGTTCATTCACCCGGAGAAGCAGGGTTTCTACGAATTCGCGGTCACTTCCGATGACACTTCGGAGCTGTGGCTAAGTTCCGACAGCAATCCTAAGAAATCAAGATTAATCGCCGCCGTATACTCTGCAAATGGAGCAGCCTCGACAACACCTTACAATTTTAAGAAATATCCTCTTCAAGTGTCAAGAAAAATATCGCTGAAGCCATCGAAAAAATATTACATCGAAGCGCTTCATAAGCAATCAAAGGGTCGAAGCCACGTCCAAGTATTTTGGAAAGAACCAGGTTCTAAAAGATTCAAGATTATCCAAGGTTCCCATCTATCGCTTTTTGTGGATGATAGAGAGGTACACGATGAAGGAATAATCGAAGACATTGATTTCCAAGGCTATGCTCCAACAGGAATCCCGAGTCATGCCAAGAGGAAGTTAGACCACAGTGTCAAGGAATTTCTTTTTCAGTGTTAGAATCACGCACAACATGAGATAAGGCCGTGCGAAAGAAATTCGCGATTAACAGAAGAACGTTGGCATTTTGGAAGGAAGTAAATATAAATCAGTGTCTAAAAACTAAAAAGAATAAATAGTATGGAAACAAGTCCTCTAGGATGAGACAGTAGAATTTGCCGGATTATCCCAAATGGGTTTGGGTCATGTTTGTCAATATCGATTGCAACACTTCAGTAAACAGGAAAATGTATTCTAAGGAGAATACGAAACGGAAGCCAGAACCAATTCCCGTCACAACCCCAAGTTGAGTTATGGCAAATCCTGCTAACCATTCACGTGTTTAGGAAACGTCTGGGAACGTTCAAGCCCCGAAAAAGTTATTTTCAAGTGTACTGCGCACAAGGAGAATTCGATTGTCAGCAATTTTTTTGCGCTTTTGGAAGCGAAAACCTGACGTTGAAAACGCTCCTAGTATCAGAAAAATAACGGGCTTCTTTATACTAAAATCTACCAGCAGGAAAACGGCCAGAGAACGAAATTAAAAAACTTGACTTTCCGGTCCGGCGGCGGTCCTGATTTAACTGTGAATCAGAACTGAAATCTGACCTGGTAATAAATATCGATTAAAGAAGGCCAATCAAAAACAAGCCTCAGTGGAACCCAATCCATAGAACATTTTATTAATTTGTTGACTTCACAAAACTCTACACAATTCGCGCTATGACGTGACTGCTGATGCCTGTTTAATGAATTCAGTACGTGATGGAGATCTTTTGGTCAAGTTCCCTGTTTTCAGCTTTTTTGACAGTGTTGTTGTATTGCGCAGTCAGCCGTTCTAAAGGTAAATCGAACCATAATATTTGTACCACATGCTTGATTTGTTGCCCACGCAAATCGACGTCCAAGGGCTTTTTAACAAGGAAAAATGCTCGAGCGAAGCTAGAGTGAGTTACTCGACACCGAGCGGACACTGAATTTTGTGAATTCTCGTCTGCTCTCAGTCTTGGCCTTGTCGGCTTAATGAAATGCTGAAAACGACCAGTGTATGAAATTATCGAAATTCAGCTGAACACCTCTCAAGTAGAATGTGAATTTTAACTTTTATTTCATGCAGCTGGCTGGGAAGAGATGCGAATGGTCATTGGCTTAGAGGAACGTATTTGTTACGAGGAAGAACACCCTATTTTGCAGGCTTATGAGCCTTATGGTGATAGAGAGGAACCGGATCAAGGAAGACTCGGGGCTTTTGTTTCGTAGCGGGCAGAGGCCTCCGTCTGACGAGCGTCCTTCCCTTCAGATAAATCCAACGGAGTCAAGAACGGATTTCGAGTTCAGAGACCTTTGGGACGATTCGATAACCGCCGTAAGACAATCCTAGATCTTGTGCAAGAAATATTTGGTTTGAAGTTCGAGTTTTCTCGCTTCTAGATTGGATACCACTGAATACACTAGATGAATCCAAAGTTCTTTTCTCTGTACCTCGTTTGATTTTTATCCAGTAAGCATTTTCTGTAGTCATACTTCTTCAAATGTATTTTTTAAAATCGGGAGCATTTGTCTTTCCCGAAAAAAAAAATGGGTTCTATAAGCTGAACTGAACAAGAATAACACTCGAGCTTAATTCAAGGAATAGTATTCTCATTTGTCGAATTTTATTTAGTAGTCTGTAGGGTTTAAAGTGATTTTTTAGGGACATGAAGAGCGAAATAGGGTAAGGAGAAAAAAACGTATGGCAATAGTGGCACATCCGTTTTGAGGTTGGATCTCTGAAACCGGTCAGCGCGGCCGGCGACCTGTTTCAAAACAGCTAGTTATCAGAAATGTGACTGAAGCCTTATCCTTCGTCGTATTGAACTATTTGAGATACGCGCGGCACTTGCACTGAGGAATAATATTGAATTTGAAAATTACCGGGTCAATATTTTGATTTGAAGTTTATACACAGCATATCCATACACTAGTTACGCAACACTTTCGTAGCATATCCCCCAAGTCACTTCTATTTCGTCGGTATACACAGGTTCAGTCGTAGTTAGTTTATGCCTGAGTCAAAACACCGTGTAGGTGAACAAGATGCTAAAATAATAACCTTTCTCGAGCAACATGAATTGATCGTTGGGAAAAATAAAATAGAAAAATGATCTTCCCTCGGGGGAAGATTATTTTTCTATTACACACCGTTTCGAGATCTATATTGACAAAACTAAAAATCTACCCTTCGCGGATAACGCTCTCTGTCAAGTGGTCTTACCCCTTCAAATGCCCTCTCCTAGTCCTGATGTGTTTGTGCAAGTGCATGACAAGTTATCTTAAGAGCATTTGATCTCCTCACACGGGGAAACAATTTGCTCAGTGCTTCTGGTTTTGTATACACCTTATTCCAAAATGGCTGCCATTTTAAGATCCTTTTGTTTTTATTCAAATTAACCCTCGATGCCTCTTTCTCAAGCTCAAAATTCAAAAGAATAATTTATCTTGAACGAGGCAACGAGGGCTAATTTGAATATAAACAAAGGAATATTGAAATGGCGGCCATTTTGGAATAAGGTGTATTCATTTGTGCAGGACAAAGAAGTAAAATTGCAAAAGAAACAAATGGAGAAGCGTTAAAGATGAAAAGCCGATTTTAACCTCAAAACCTCTTTCGTACAAGGACGATAAACCGTAGGCCCGATAACAAACCCACACACTGATCGAGAAGAGTGGGGAACGTAGTCCCTCGCTCTTTCTGTTCAGAGGGCAGCTGTGAATTGCTCCACGTTCGAATAAAAATTGTGAACTGCATGGCTGCCATTTTCGCTGTAAGAGCAGTCTGGCAAAGTCCCTCACAAAGTATTGCAATGCGCTTTGAGTCTGTGTAAAAGCGCTATACGAATGACTCATTCAGTCATTTATTATGTGTAAAAAAAACGGTGCGCTTTCAAAGTAAGTAAAAAGTAACCGCCTGATTTTTTACCTGAACCACTTTGACACGGTGATTATCCTTTGTAAAACAAAGAGAGCGAAAAAATCATGTCCAGGAGTCCCATGAAATAATAAGACACCGTGATAAGTGAGAGGGCCATTTAATCCCTTTAAAATAAAGCCGCTTACTTTCCCCCTGGAAGTGAAATCGTTAAACGCAACTTTCTCGTTTTTGATTGGCCTTTCGTCCATCCTCAGGCCGGTGACACCATAAACGCAACTTAAAAAAAATTCACTGATGCGAAGACCAGCTTCACAAATTTTACCATTTACTTTTCAGCTCCGAGAGGTTTTCAGGACTTTCGAGAAACGGGCACTGATTGTCGGGGATTGGGGCTGTATACGGAATCATCGTCATGATATACGCCCCGGTTAAGTGCCCGGACTGAGCTACCGCTACCACTACTTCTGTTCTAAAAAAGTCGTGTCCGCCACAGGCAATTCATTGTTCCTACTGCTCGAGTCAGTTTTTAGAGGGCGTATTACTGTCAATAGCCCACTTTCGATATATTAAAATTCAGTTCTAAACAAAAGGCATCATCTAGAGGCTCTGGGGAATAAATACAAGGATTTGTATGAGTTTATTCCCCAGAGCCTCAACATGATGCCTTTTGTTTAGGACTGAATTTTAATATATCGAAAGTGGGCTATTGTAATTTCACTTTTTTCTTGGAAATGCTGAACGATAGGTTAGTGGACACGTGAAAAGGCGTGAATGATCAATGCATGATTGGACGATCGGTCGTTATGATGATTCGTGGGCGAAGAGTGGCACACATGTATAGCATCAACCGGTTTAATGAGGGAAAGACTTTCAAAGTCTGACTTTTTTGAGGTTGAGCCTTTTCGTCAGAGCGATTCATAGATACTTTAATACTTTTTCTCATCCTTTTGGGGTGTAATAAGCTCAAGGTCCTCTCGCTAAAATGGATGTAATTTTTCACGAGATTTCATTTTACATGTAACACTGAAGGACATAGTAGCTACTATGCTAAAGGAGAGTGGTAAAGTAACGGTAAAAAGAGGTCGTTGGCTATACTGAAGCACTTCACAAGTTATCAGCAAGTGAACTTTTTGTTATTTTTATACCAAATCCCCCTCAGTCATCCCACGGTTTCTGTGGATGTCCTCTGATGTGAGCCAAGAAAACTCGATTCCCTGGTAAGGTAACTGAATGAGCATTCTTTTGATCTACCAGTTTTCTCTATAGCAACAAGTCCCACATAAAAGTCAGACTTTTCTCGCGAAAGGTTATGCCATGTTCTAAAACGCAGTTCAAAACTAAAAGTAAAGAATGAGCAATAAAAAACAAACTAGTGTATGCGACCCCTAGGAAACAATTGGTCTTTCGGAAGTAAGTAAGTCAAAGTTACTTACTCAGTTTAAATGCCGATCATCCACATTCAGTTCCTATTTGGTCATCTTCACGCATCTTCCATGAATCTGATTGGAATAAAGGTGAACAGGATCAGGATAATCATTTTTTCCCCCATGGTATAAGTCAGAATATGGGTGGCGGGTCCATTTCCTCCGAAATAAGCCACATCAGACAGTTGAGTTGCACAAGCCTTCAATTTGTTAACCGAACCGATGATGACATAAAAGATAAAAGAAAAAAACTCAGCAACGGGATAAAGCCCCAGCTTTTTGAAAACGATCAAACGCTTTCCTCCAAAACATCGTGTTTCATACACAACTATCCCGCGAAGTTGGACGAAAAGATTTGAACGTTGAGCCTGGACTTTACATATCCGTTCCGCTACGGGTCCATGGTCTATGTATGGTCTATGGTCCCGTAGCGGAACGGATAAGAGTTCACTGTTTCTTTGGAAAAATTATCCGAACCGTTCCACTTTTGGACCCGTGCCATTTTCCCTCTGTCGTATAAATGCGCCTGAAGAATCCAACATCCAAGGTGGGAGAATCAGCCATCATTAAGTCCACATAAATAAAGCACTGCTTATTTAAATATTCAAGTTGCTTTTCGTATGGTGATCGATCCGTGCCCTATAAACTTGTTATTGCCCGTTGGGTCACCACAAACTACACCTTTTAGTTATACACTGGAAATATTTCACAAATTCTTCTCAAATACATTAATAATTCATGAGGTAATTAACCGATTGTGTGGCCTCATTTGGGTCACATGGATGCCCCTTGATACCTGGTAAAGAACAGATCCAAACACGAGAGATTAGATATCCAAACACGTGCGTTTGGAAATCAATTTCCAAAAGAATGCAGCACTTGAACAAATGTTTACTTTCATCCTGCAAATGTCGCTTCAACCCACAAACAATTCCATACAACGAACGAGGCGGATAGCGACCACCCGTCTTATTGCCCACTTCCTGGACGAACTTTGTAAGCCAGAAGTTCAGGGAAAGGCTGTCCAGGTCTTCCAACCTTTCTTCAAGACTTTGCATACGGTGAACATTATAATCCTTGAACACACTCCCCGGCTCAAGTATAGGAAATGTTTTTCTCGCACGCAGCTTGCCAATTTCGGAAAACATCAACAGCCCACTTATCTTTCCACTGAGTACTTTTAGGCTTTGAACGTTCGAGCAAAGAAACTTCCTCTTTGCAACTTTTCGGCGGTCGAAACCGGAAAGACCTTTCCGTAGCTGCTTCTTCCATTTCTCAAAATTGCAAATGAGGACACCAATGCAAAGTGAGACTGCTTTTAATTTAAAAAAGAAACAACACCTTTCATAACACTGACTAAAGACTATGTACATGCGATAACGAAACATAGGAAAACAAAAACTGACAATTTACGTGGTCTTTCTGTTTTTGTGTTTATTGTTAATAAATTAGGCCCTTTTGAGAAGTCATTTCATAAACTCGGGCCTCGCGTTTCATCAGGATTTCCTAACACTGGAAAACAGTAAAACCACGAGGCCTTCGGCCTCGTGCTTTCATCAGTTTTCTCGTGTTTGGAAACCCTGATGAAACACTCGCCCTCGTTTATGAAATATAACTTCTTCAACTTTCCCACAGAAGAAGGTGAGAATGAATGTAGAGAACGAACAAAAACGAACATGACGCAATTAAACTAGTAACTACATCGAGCATTTTGAGAAACCGAGAGTAGCTTTTTCCAAAGACCAAACAGAGAAAAGGTGAAGCCTTTATGTTTAACCTGTAACCGGAGACGGTAGCAAATCAGGGAGGGCGGATTTTTCCTTTTTTACCGGCAATTTTGAGACAAAAGACACCACTTTCTTTGCACCGTTTTTAAACGTAGGACATAACTGACCCACGTGTTCTTCAGAGAGAACAAAACGTATCAAAAAAACTACTTTTTCTTACCGGCTCTGTTGCTGTGCGGGCTTGGAACAGCTCTGTTTCCAAACAATCTGTTATTTATAAACATTTGTCTCAGACTGTAAACAAAGGTAAGACAATTGGTTACAAATTTAGCACGAATTACCAAACTTATTAAGACAAAGATTTCTTTTCTGTTTCCTGCTTGCATTACACCTATTATTCTTCGGTGCTGGCGCAACAACCAGGAACGCTTTGTTTTTGCGTCTATGTTACCGCCTCTTCTGTTCGGCTTTACTTCAGTGTAGCTAGTCCCACTTTCAGATTGACAGGGACCATTTCTTCTCACGTACCCGCATCATGGATAAGAAAACACACTATGGTTCAAATCCAAATACGCCTAACATAATCGTTTCCGATGACAAGGGAACTCAAATACAGAACCACTGTTCCACCCATTCTTTTAGCTTAAAGTTGTTGAATCATCAGTGTCAAATTAACGGTCAACCACTCAGTTTCATTTTTATTTTGAAAGCGCAGCGTAGTTCCGCAAACATCATGTTTGAATCCTATTAGAGAGCCCTAATAATTGAATAAACATTTCCGTTCATTTCTGTTGTTTGATGGTTTTCTTTCATTAAGATAACAAGAATAACAAGTGAAGGTGATTAACGAACTTCCAAGATCAGTAAGAGAATCTTCTGAATGCGAAACTGAACTTCAGCCCGAGGTTTTAATTGTTCTATGGAGGTGACCAATGCGGATTGATCATTTTTCAACCAAGGTGTAAATTTACGAAATAGTTTTCATGTCTTCATTTTCTTGTTTTCTGTCAGTCTCATCGAAAGGGAAAGGTAGGTTTGCTTTACCGTACAAGACACTAAAAATTATTTGGCACTCTAGATTTTCAGTCGGACCTGCTGTATTTCGAAGCTCAATACGCTGGTAATTAAATATTCGTTTTGAACAACGCACTTTACCCTCCTTTGTTACTCTCTAAGGCAACTTTTCATTTACTTTCGCAATGACATCAATTAAATTCATCCGAGTTACAAATCATGTACTCTGTAGAGGTTTTCCCTCCAAAGCTTAACATAGAAGAGAACCCACCTTCTTCCGAAGAGTATCTTTTTCAAGTTTAAGATAATATTGAAGAAGATAAGATTCTTGAGAGACAAGTTCTGAGCAGTGTCAAGGTAACCACTTAATTCAAGGCGAACTCCCTTGGAGAGACACTTCTGATCCTATCACTAAGGGATTTGAGGTTTTGGAAAAGAATGTCACCCATATTATAACTTTGTGATGCGTTTGCATTGAGCATTAAGCGCCTTCCCTCGGCCAAAGCAGAAGGTTCACAACTTTTAGGCCGTGAACTGAAACGGAAAACTTTCAGGGCTGAGAAGAGGGATAGAAACGTTTAGAGTAAAGGGAGACCAGGAAGGCCAGAAATGCGTAGTCGAGTGAAACTGAAGCTCGCGGCATCACTATCTTCGCTACTGCTCTTCGTCCTGCTTCTACAGGGAACACGAACGGCTAAAGCCACATTCGGGTAAAAATCAAGTAATGCTATCTTACTATAAAGATGCTTGCCATATGTTGCACTTCAATGCCACTCTTCATTTATACTCAGTTGGGTGGACTAGCTCGTATGATTCTTATGTTCAATGACGGGATTGAAAAAGTTATTAAATTTATCAGAAACCAAATGCAGGGTAAATCTGTTCTTGTTTCTGGTAAATTCAGTTATTTTATGTAGGAAGAATTAATACCAATTTTGCCGCCAAGAGGGCCCAATTTGTCTTGTTATTCCGAAAATAGTCTGCGAAGTGGAATTAGTCAATATTTGAACAACATATAACAAGTAACGCATCAACCCTTCAGTTTTCAGTACGAACCGTTACCGATCCCGAGGTTGTTAAACCAATACTTCTAAACATCGAAATTAGATGAAAGAAAGAATTCACCATTAGAATGTTCCAACGATAAGAAATATTGTTCGCTCTTGCGCGCAGTGATCAAGGGTGACTTCCCTTCAAACTTCAAAGAAAATAATTCATTCAGAAGTTACTTTAATTTCGTAGCCCTGTTTATTCTCACTACCATAAAGTACTCTTTATTGCATAATATAACTTCTCGTAGACAGACGAAATTAATCGAAGAGGAAAATGGACAAAATCTAAGTGCAAATCCTCAGTCGTTTTGCGGTACTCAGGAATTGAGGTTTTTCGGCTAAATTAAAATGTTTTAGTCACTTTCGTTTCCTCAACTAAGAATTCGTGTTCACGGAACGTATAAAACCATGTTTATGAACACGTGGATCCGAAGTGGCTAAACTGACAATTCATGGTTCTTTTTGCGGCCCTCACTGAATCGAGCTGCAGTTAACTGGAGTCAAGAGTTAACGGTTCAATTCAAATTCGCCAGCTCGCTCGGTGTGAATTGGCTGAAGTATTATGTAAGTAAGCGCAGTATAGTGTCAAACACCAGAATGGCGACGAACGCTCACTGACATGAGGATGCATCTTTGCAAAGTAAAGAAGCAGCAATTGCATGTTATATTATTGTAACTCAAGAATGAGATCAAAATAAATTTTCACCATGAAAACCATCATCCCCGCCTTGAGTAAAAAAGGTGAGTCCCAGGAAGAGAAAAAATGCAACAAGAAAAATTAAAAAGTGTAAAATTCAAACATCTAAGAGCCCCCGTTCACACGGCTTCGAATAAAACTTGTTACGAGCTGGTTATAAACCGGTTGCGGTCAAATGTGACAATTTTCTCTTCACGGAGTCGATTTCTAACCTTTGCGATTAGAACTGAGCATTATAATTGAAAAACATTTACAAGAGACACCAGTACGAATGTTTAAAAAAAGTGCTTTTTATATTGATCAATGCCACGCTTTCCTTCAGATATGATTTGGAAAACACCTTTGAAACAGAAGTTAACAGCCTGGTCGAACTGGAAAAGCGAACATTGCGAAGTCGTAAGTACACTGTGGTCATACGCATTTTAAAGTAAGGCTAAGGATAACGCCGAGGAAGAAGGTTTCCCTGTTAGGATGTCGTACTGAAACACAAAGATTCTTCTATAGCCAACAAATGAGTGAAAGTTCTTCAGAACTTTCAGAGCTCAGTGAAGTTCCTTAAGAATAGAAAGCGAAGGATGTGCTGGTAAATAAAAAGAAGAAACGCATAGTTGATTTAAAATTTAGTTCACATGGTTACTACGGATCAAGAGGTTTGCTCGCAACAAGTATGAAAAAACAAAGAAAATTTGTTTCTGTATAAAAATCAAATGATTTAATAACATGAGGGCCTTGTGGAGTGAGTGACAAATAAAGGGTTGCAAAAAATGCTGATTTAATAAGCTGTGATTGGACAGGGTGGACAGGGATCACGAGCGGAGCACGTGAACATAACTTCCTGGGATTCAGGGTTCACCTATTGGTGGAGAATGCGTCTGGTGTTCTTGGACAAAGTCACTATGTGGCAATATTCCGGGAAACGAGGAGATCATGATTGAAAGGAAAGGAACAGCGTAAAAAGTTATTCTCACCGCGTTTTTTCTTTTCGTTACTTCTTCGTGGATAAGGCTCAGACCATGTGCAAAACGATGAAGACTTTGGGCAAAGAACAGATGGGTAACACTAAGGGATTAAACAGAACAAACTTAAAATACATGATTATTTCTTCAATATCCGTAAATCAAGTTCAAAGATTTGATAGTCACAGGATACAAAAAAGCCTTTAAGACGGAACGTGCAATTAAAAAATTGGACTTCTTCTTGAGCTACTGAATCCGGCCTTTTTCTCAGAGTGCCTCACTTAGCGGTGATTCCATGTTTCAACGCCCAAGTGAGAGTTCCTTAGCAGCTCTTCTCCAGTAACTGACGTTGTTTGGATTTTTCACTATTTTCTTCCTCTCCAAATCTGCATGTTTTACTTCATCACTATTTGGCTCCTTAGATTCACTTAGACATAAAACGATGATCGTTATAAATAACAGTATATTTATTTTTAGGAGTTTCCTGTTTTACAAATCCATAGATTTTATTTGATCGTCCTTTTATTTCTGTTGTTTATTCAAACAAATAAAACGATCCTGAAAACAACTAATGAATTTTGCATTCTATTTTAGTTCGGTTATTTTACGCTTATTCTTGTCCGGCTTTCATTTTCAAGCTTCTTACATAATGCTCGATATCATACTCAACTAAAAAAAGATTTTTAAAGCTATGTGATTTCTTTCCACCGTCGCAGAACCCACTTTCTCTGTTCAAACAGTGCCAGCCCCAGCCAAAGGTATAAATAAGGCTTTTCTAGAGGAAGCCATCGATGACCTTACGCGCAAGCGCGGTTATGCAGTTGCTTTGGATCCTTGTTACCTTCACTTGGACAACGTTAGAAGGACCTGTGACGACAACAACTCTACTTTGAGTAAAAGGGATTGTTTTACAAATTGTGGTAAGTTAGATGATTAACGTTTTTCCTTTACGTGGTTACAAGTTTCCTTGCTTTTACCAAAGAGATCAACAATGGAAAACCATCAACTTGATGGTTCCTAGTGAGCTCTGTAGGCCATCCCTAAAAGTCGTGCCCCAGATGTTCAAAGCCAGGGTGACTTTATCCAGTGGAAATGTCACTGTGCAGCTTTTAAAATTGTAATTAAATGCGTATAGAAATTTTTATACGAGGTGATGCGATAATCTTTATACTTAGGGTGAGTTATTTAAATAACTACAGTCAAATTATCATTGAAATGAGGGTGGTATGTGAAAGGCTCTTCTGACAATGTTGTTCCACAATTTGTTTCAGTTCCTAAACTAACAGGCGATATTTGCTATCGCCTGTGGGAGCCAGAGATGTACGGTGAAACGAATATTCCGGTTGAAAGGCGTTGGTACTTCGACCAACGAGCCGCGGATTGCTTGGAATTCGATTATGGCGGTTGCCTTGGTAACAGCAACAACTATCTCAAAAAGAGAGACTGCCAACTGCAGAACAACTGTAAGTAAAATCGGTGATAGCGGCGTCATACTGTGCAATATTGTGCAGGCAGTGCAACTGAAAATAATGCAGAATATTGAGACAGACCTTGCAAAAGTAAATTCGGACGAAGCTACCGGTTGAATTTAACTTCCTCGGTTTCCTAGACAGTCAACAACATCAAAGTGAGAATATCAAGATAGAGAGCTTTTCTTTTCCTCAGATGCATGTGTTGAATGAAATCGCAGGTAGTTTACATCGCCAAAACAAGGTATCACCAGGGTTTACAAGATAGATTTTCCACTGTAAAGACAGCAAGAAAACTGCGCCCTATCGAGCACAGTTTCTTTAGAACCTCGCACACAACATGAGCGCAAAATGGCACAAAACACTTTTAATTTCAGGACTAAACGATCGTCTTAGGGATCAATATATTGCATATTAAAATCGTCTTCAAAATGTTTTTTGGAGTTGTTGGATTGCAAAACATGGGACTGAAGTAATGTGTGCGACAAGATTTTGTAATCGACAAATCCAGAGGTCATTCCTTTTATTCTTATTCTGGAACACGATCAATCGAATGTCTTAATACAAATAGGACTTAAATCAATGAATTACATGTGAGTTGATTGTATTGTGTTTTGTTATCAGTGGAAGTGGCGGAAGACTTGGAAAGGATCTCTAGAGAAAATCTCAAAAACATGGAAAGTAAGTTGCAATTTTATACTCCTTAGAAAAATGAATAAATTTACTATTAATTATTATGAAAATGCGTGACCCGTACTAGAAAGAGGACTATTCCATATCTTTCAAATGGAAGCCATTGAGTGTTACTTTTCTATAGTGCTGTTCTACGATTGTTCGATTATGTGAGCGAAATCATATTGTGTTCCGGACCATACAAATGGTAGCTGTTCAACGTTTCAAAAAAAGAACAATCCTGCTACTGAATAACACTGAATAAGAAAAAAAATGACGAAGGTTATGGTATGCTTACGATATGTAGGGGAGATAATGGAGAGAGAAAATGTCTTCGTTTGGTTGCAACGTGGACATTTAGAGCAAGAAATAAATGGGTAAAAAATACTTCTTACTCAGTCACATGGAATCGGCTCAAGCCTGGTTCACACGTAGGGCGTAAGCATTAACTTGTTGCTTCAGTTATCAGCGTCTTTTGTCCCCATAAAAGGAACAACATGAAGGTTTGCGTATGTTGCTTGAGCGTCTGCTTTCCTCGTAGATGTTAAACAGGCTTTAAATCTGAGTCACTATTAGGTCACTATTAGGAGTTAAACGTTTGATCCATAAACGTATAATAAGCTGAAACACTGAACATATTGCAACTGACGTGCTGGGAACTGAAGCTAACTTACAATTAACAATGTTGAAACAAATTTTGGTCTCTGAGTTGTAAATCCCTAAAAGTTGCTTGATGTCAATTTCCAGATTATGGACAGTGTTCTGTGTTTGGCAACGCACACTTCAATACATTTGACAACAAGACTTACACATTTTACGGCAAATGCGATTATGTTCTGGCTGAGGTACACAATGAAGTGCAAACACATTGGAAAATCGTTCTCAAGAATGACAGATATTGTGACCCTCGGCGATCCTGCCAGAAGCAGCTGAACATTGTCGCCGGTGAACGCAATATTATACTTGGCAAGAGAGAAGGAAATAAATTCAAGGTAGTGTTCGGCGGTATGGAAATAAGGAGATTCCCTTACAAGGATATCCAGGGAGATATACGTCTGACTTTACTGGTATGTATATAAAAGAGAGAATTTTCTTTTACTTCAGGACAACACCCAAATACCGTAATTGCTTTATAAACTCAAGGTGGGCTTAGAGAGGGTCTAACACCTAGAAGGTGATTATATTCAATATCTCAAAACATATCTTCACCTCAAAAACTCCATAATTGACTGTACTTTAATGTAAGAAATTAGTGTGGTATAATGGAATGTGAAGTAACGCCGTGTAATGGGAAGTAAGGCCGTGTTTAAGAATATAATGTCTATTTCGTAGAAACCAGTAATTGTCCGAGTAACGAGGAGGTTCAAGACTGAGAAAGAAAATGAAAAACTTGGGTCTGTTTGATCTTTTTTCAGCACCCTGAATCACCAAAGTACATCACATTGAGGTCGATGGTAGACAACGTGGTAATCATGTGGGACGGAGAGCGCTCCGTGGACATTCGATTACCTGATAAATTTAAGGGATTCACCAAGGGCTTGTGCGGTACTTTCAATGACAATAGCACCGATGAATTCATCGACTTCTCGGATCAATATCAACCAGATGTAAACAAATTCGCCAATAGCTTTAGTTACGACGCATCATGCCAAAACGATGAATTAACCGCCAATCAGTGTGGGCGCGAGTGCACGGAATTTGACCAAGCCAACTTTACTTCGTGTCATAGCGTTATTGACAAAGACTTCTTCAAAGCTTTATGCAAGCAGGATGTTTGCGCCAGCCAACTCGAGGATGATCAGAATGCAGCGATATGTGCAATGTTGGATGTTTACAGCAGACAGTGCGCTCTGAACGGTGTTGACTTGAATTGGAGACATGACGCCTTGTGCCGTAAGTATTTATGGTATTGTAGAGGAAGTCATTTTGGTATATAAAAGGTCTCCACAGATGTCACCGGTTAACTCCACAGAGAGGACAAATAATTGTTTTGTTCTTTAAAAAACCATAGCCACAAACGTAGAAAACACCCGTCATCAATGCCCCCTTCGGGTGAATGGGGCGTTTTCTGTCTTGTGATTCATGATGAGCTTCTCGTTCTGATTGGTCAGTCCCTTTGAACACAGAAAGGCTACCTTCACTTCCTTTAAACCTGGGATTAGGTTATCTTCGGCGACAATGATCTTAGTTTCCTTGGAGATAACTTCCTTTCGAAAAAAATGCAAGATCATTGAAGTCCGCCTCAGAGCAGTGACTACACAGATTCAGTTCCCCTGCTTTGCTGCCATTACTTCTTTTACCGTGAAAGCCTCAAAATGCAAACAGTGAGAGGCAGGTAGTTAATTTTTTTTCTTCGGTTACTTTACACAGCAAAAACGTGTCCGGCCACCATGGTTTTCAGCGAGACTGCCCCGGCCTGCGCAAGAGTCTGCCAAAACAGAGGCTTGACAGAATGTAGCATGAAAACTGTGCCTGGATGCACATGCGCAGATGACAGCTACTGGAACGGAAATGAATGCGTGAAAGCTGCCAGTTGTCCGTGCTATCATGAAGGACATTCATACACTCAAGGCAGATTTCGTTACGAATCTTGCCAAGTGTGGTAAGCTGACCTCACTGCCATAGTTTAACCTTCTGAACCCTAGTATCAACATTCATATTGTCCTTTCCTTCTCCCAGTGGTACTGGTAAGGAGAAATGTCATGTTGAAATATCATGCAGAAAGTGAAGGGTTAACAGCTTTTGTTGGTCCACCGTTTTTTTGCGTTAAAATCTTTTTTTCAGTCTCTATTGAGTGTTGCTAAGCAACGGAGAAATAAGTCCGCAATGCTTTGGCACAAGGAATTGACCATTTGCTTGCACCTCCTCGTCTCTCTCTCTCTCTCTCTCTCTACGTATCCCCCCCCAAATTCTCGTCACAGAAAGGCTGTGAAAGGAACGATTGCTTTACGTACCTCATCACATGCTCCATTCAGTACAAAATTAGCTACAAAATGTCAATGTTAGATGAAGACTATGTAAATCCGCAAAAGGATTTGCAGGCATTTTCTCAGCTGTCGTTAATACGGTCGAAAGAAAAAATAAAATGAATCCCTGTATAAAAACAGACGTGAATTTTTTCGGTCCAATTTGAGGTCATTTAGCGACGGTAATTTTTAGCTGTTTAATCCCCATTTCAGTGAATGCACGCCAGATCAATGGAAATGTGTCAGTACCAAATGCAGAGGTAGGTGTCAGGCTAAAAGATCAACCACGCAGCTGTTTACAACCTCTTATTTCAAAGGATCTGGTTAGCACGCAGCTCTATTGTTTTTAGGGTTAGGGTTCATTGATCCTGTTGTTTGTTTGAATGGTTCTATTGTTTTCTGAGCCAATCGCGTGCGCTGTAATAGCTGCTGTTGTAATAGCTGCGTACTGCCATGTTTTGTCCCCCCGGAACTCGTTCTCAAACTTATCAACTCGAGGCTCGGGGTACGAGTTAAATTGTTTCTAACCAACATGGCCGCCGTGCGACAGAAGCCCATACCTTCTTTGACTAACTATGATAATATGTCACGGGATTTGCTTAAATCCACAACCGTGGACTGGAGGCAGCGTTGCCGTGTGGTTAGGGCGCCGGACTTTCCGTGTTCAAGTGCCGCCCGTATAATTTGTTTCATTGGCCCTATAAAGCCCCACAAGGGTAATTATTATTATAACCGTATTTAGGTCTTGGGCATCTTTCACGGTATGTGGACGAACAACTATGGTACCATCTAAACAGGAAAAGCGTTCGTTGTATCTTGCCTTTGTATCTTGCCTTAAGAGATCTTGTTTTATTATATAGAGAGCTATTTCAAAAAACCTTGTCGAAAGAAAAGCAAACATCCCATAAGCCAAGACTGCAAGGTAGTATGGGTAGTTTCAAATCGGTCTTCATTGCTGCAGTTAAAGTTAAATTTGCGACAACCACGATGACATCAACTTCCACCGTAAACACTTGTTTACGTGTTTTAAAAGAGAAAAACAAGAACAGCTCACAGTCATATTTCCTTCGAGAAGTGCCATTATTTGACAGTGTTAGAGGCCTTAAGGAGTATTTGTTGGAAAGATACAGAGAAGAGCTTTTACCGGCAGCTGATACCTCTTTCCGAGCAATTCTGTTCAGCTAATTATAAGGAAAAAATTCACATATTGTCACATTAAATCAATTTGCATGCGGGCAAATTTCAAGCAGGCCGAAGAAAAAAAAAACTAGGACTTACCTTTTTCCGACTGAAACGGTTTCTCCTCAAGTAAGAAGAAAGGCCGGCCAAACTATACTGACTTCCTGTTTGGACATACACGTCGTGGACTATTTCTGCGAGCGTTTTCTCAGGATGTTTTCGCACTGCTTCCATTATCAGAAATTCCACGTGCGGATGCATAGAAACACTGTTGAAAGGTCTTCCAATTACCTCTTGCTTTATGTCTCCAAAGTTCAAAAATTGTCTCCTATAACGTTCCACAGTTCTTGGAGACAAACATAGAGATGCAGCTACTTCATTCACTTCATAACACTTCTTTCATCCATATCACGCGCCACCGGAGATCTTTGCTATACGGTGCCGGCATTGTTAGCTGGTTTAAAAAATTCCCACATTACCTTGCAGTCTTGGCTTATGGGCTTTTTGCTTTTCTTTTGACAACGTTTTTTGAAATAGCTGTATATATATATAGCGAGAATTTTATACGATAAACGTTGCAAACAGAATTGTATATTTGGGATCCTTTCACATGTGAAGAAAGCAATAATATCAGCTGCGCGTATAGCTTTCTTCACGTGTGAAAAATATAACCAACATCGTCTTGAGTAGAATCACCTAGCCAATCAGAGCTTCGGCTTCTCGTTTTGTTCCACTGGAATTACCGTTAGATGATTTTATTGAGGAGCAATCAAACAAAAACACTAAATAATACAAACAGGGACGTTTTCTTGCTCAATAAAAGAAACGAAATAGATAAAGAGACTGGAAATTTGGAACCGAACGGGGTACATGATTAAATCAGTGATTAAAGCTTATGTAGTCTCTTATTTATGTAGTCTACTTGTTGCCGGACTGGAAAACGGTTTTCATTTTTTTTTATTACGCCCAGTCATTGAGATCAGCTTATGGTATAAAGGAAAAATTAAAACTGATTTGAAGTAAATGTTTAATTCTCGTCATATAATAAACAAATCAAAGCAAAGAAAGTGCTTTTTACGGATTTTTATTCACTTGTTGCAAAACTTTATTTAGATGTAATTTTGAAGGCGGCTAAATCATCACGATAGGATTTGATTTGAATCCAAGGCGTCTTTCACGTTTTTGAGTTTCAGTTTCACAGTTTTATTTCGTTTTTTTTTTATCAAAATAGAAATAGAAATATGCACTGCCTACAGTTAGCAAGAGCTAGACGAGGGGAGCAGTTCTTTCACGTACATTTATAAATAAAAGTATTTACGAGGAAGGAATATTTACAAGGTCAAAAGAATGAAGTTAGATTAACAGGAAATGACATGTGACCCTTCTCATTTAAAAGCCAGCGCAATTTAGCTTCCTAATCTCGTTTCATTTCACATTTCTCGTTTAGCAACTTGCTCTGCTATTGGATTTACCAATTTTCAGACATTCGACGGTAAACAGTACGAAGTGTATCCTAAAGAATGCGGCTACACTTTGCTCCGCGACTGCCGCAGTTCATCGCTGTCGTCTCAGTTTTCGATCAGAGTCCAGAATGAGGAATGCGAAGGTTTGGCAGACGTCCAGTACTGCAAAAAGCAGGACCTGTATGTGAAGTACAGCAGTAGAGCAATCGATTTCAAGAGAACTGTTACAGGGAGTTCGGTGGAAATTGAAGTGTACTTTGATGGTCTTAAAGTCACTGAAGACCTCCAAGAGAGTGGATTGCGCTTGGATTTCCTCGGAGTTAATGTGATTCTATCCACCGATGATTTCGATCTGATCTTAACCGGACAAAACTTATACGTGACGGCCAAAAACCTGAAACCTGAGGAAGGCGAAAAACCTAAAACTTGCGGTCTCTGCGGAACGTACAACCAGAACAGCAATGATGACTTCAAAGGTCCTAATAACGCACAATCGAGTAGTGCTAGACTTTTTCTGCAGGCTTGGCTCGATCCCAAGGATAAGCCAGGGTGCAGCGACGCTGACGCCCAACTGGGAGATGAGGAGCCCACCGTTTTGATCGACTACTGCTCTCTTTATGGGCAGAATTTAGAAGGTTCTTTAATCAGAGCAAGTAAGCTTAAAAATGAAGATGGACCTTTCAAAGACTGTCTTGTTTCAGCTGATTTATACTACAGTCGGGCTCTGAAAACTGGCTGCAGGCACCACTCAAGTTTTTGTGATGTTGTAGCTGGGTACGCTAAGGCTTGTGGTGATGCAGGTTATGAAGTTGGAGACTGGAGAACGGAAATATTGGGATGTAGCAAACGTAAGTAAAATTTCTTGTTGAAATCAAGGGCCAGGCCTTACGTGACGGAATAATGGACAAGTCATGAAAGAGTATTCACGTTGACCATGTCTCAAAGGCAAAGGGGAATGGAGGTCACTTTGTATGGCAACCTGGATAAACGACCACGCTCCTCACGAGTTCTTGTAGCTCAATGTTAAGTAGGTCGTAGGTTCGATTCCTGCCTGTAACTCTGATTTCCATTCAGCTGTCCCTTCGCCTGTTGCCAAGCAACTAGCATGTCATCTTTACATCATTACTAAATTCCAGTCAAGTCAATTGTCAAAAATCAAAGTACTTGAGGCTAGTATAAATAGTTGTAGGAGTATTTTATGAAACAACGGACCGTTAATGATCAAAACGTGTTTAATTGTACCACTTTCTGTAAAATACTGTCATCTGTAAAATACTCCCACGAATCTTGGAAGAAAATATCCCGTGACATTTGCGTAATTTTGTTTCCGCTTCATGAAGGATTATGGACTAGCTGAATGTCATGAAGCATGTAGCGGGGGTAAAAAATGTGGTCTTGCAGCATGTTTATGTTCTTCGTACATCACCCCTGGTGTGTGCCGACGTTTCTGAAGCCTATAACATATTCATGAAAACAAAGGGTCATATCAAACCGCGCTAACCCTCCTCAATTCCTCTGCGCCCTCACGGCATAATTTTCACAGTACATCTACCATTCTCGAGTCCTTTTCTATATAATAATGGATTGACTTATGTTGCCTTAACCAGGGACTTGCCCGCCTGGTCGTGTGTTCAAATACTGTGCAGATAAATGCCCTCAGACATGCGCTGATATAAAGTACCCTTCAGATTGCAACAAGTAAGTCCGCTAAATTCGATGCTACTAGGTCTAGAGAATTTTCGTTTCTAGCGACAGGTACCTTAGTGAAATTTTTCGTTTCAGTGTTGATACCTTTAACTTCACAAAGTATGCGAATACTTTACACTATTAGTGATGTGCATACTAGATCAAACACACATTCATGGTATAATTCCAGTATGTCCCAGACATAAAAAGAGAAGTATGAAAGGGGAAGGTTGTTAAGAGTGACTAGCACTATACTTTGGAACACTATTCCAGCGGAAATTAAGAAAGAGCCGTCCTTTGAATCTTTTACGTTAGCGATCCATAAATACTTTCTTAAAAGCCGTTTTATAATAATAATATAATCTTATTAGCTATATAACTGGACATAATTAGGTTTAAATGAAATACCTTAATATAGGAAATTAACAATGCACGTTGACAACGCGAAGAAAATTAACGTTACACTAAATTAACGCGAATTTTTCAAAAGTTAGCTTTACATGAATTAAATTAACGCGAATTTTTCGATAAGCATTTCGATAAGCTTTATTTACTGCGATTTTCATAATTCTGCAAACTCGCACTTTACATTTCTGAATGCCAAACTGCGTTTTGGCTTCCGTCAATAAAACCTTCCAAGACAAATGCAGGGATGTTTCTAAGTTTTTTTAAAGCCGAAAATTTGGTTTTGAAGCCTAACTAGACCCTATCAATTCAAATGATCTTTCAAAGCCTCCGTGAAATCACCAAGAGCTGCTCACTCGTTTGATTGACGGAAATCAAACCGCGGTTTGTTGCAGTAACACAAATTTTCTGCACTTACAAAGGTTTTGTAATGAAATAAAGATGCTTTAAAATAACAATGTTGTAAAATAGCGTGCATTAAATTTACATCGACATTAATTAAGATAAATTAAATTAACGCGAATTTTGTAAAATCGCGTTAATAAAGTGCATTGTTAATTTCCTATAATAAGGTAATTGTGAAGTGCGGGTTAGAAGTGAATTGAAGAAGTGATCCTCACACTTTCTGGACAATTTAAGCAATTGTCTCATATATGCACTTGAAAAATTCAAGTGACTTCAACGGGATTCGAACCCACGTGGGTTCGTGAGTTCGAATCCCCGTTGAAGTCACTTGAATTTTTCAAGTGCATATATGAGACAATTGCTTAAATTGTCCAGAAAGTGTGAGGATCACTTCTTCAATTCATAATTAGGTTTAATTAGGTTTCTATGGTGGTTTTATTGTTGTGGTTTTGGTCATTTATAGCAGGATATTTGGGGCTTGTACAAATATCGGGCATTATTATCGTTCCCGTTGTAGGATGTAGAGTGTTGGGAAAACTTTAGGTTAGTAGGTTTTGGGTTCTCGTTATATTAGTTTTATTTAGCATTTTATTATTTACGGAGGGCCACAAGTTTCGCAGTTTACCTGTTGAGTGCTTACCCTCATGAAATAAGGTGTATCGTCATTATTATTGACCCTAACCCTAACTACCTAAGGTGCGACTGCTAAATTTCTTTGTTATTGATTGCCACACTTTCTTGCTCGTTTCTTAAAACTCATAGTCGACCATGCATTGAAGGTTGTTACTGCTCAGATCCAGATAAGGTACTCTTGGGCGACAAGTGTGTTCATAGATTGGAATGCAATCAAGGTAAGTCCAACTATTAAATAAGCAGTAATGAAACCACTGACCTACTTCACGTGGGTGTCGGATAATCGCCCAGAGCTTCAAGTTGCACCACACCACACCACTGTACCTAACAGGAAATGATCAGTCCTTCATCCTGATAAACAGGTTTTTTGTTCGTGGTGTTCCAAAGCCACTAAACTGTCTCAATGATACCATGCGACTAGGGAACCGAAATATGTTTTTCCGAACGATTTTCTGCAAACTTTTCGGGCCCATCATTAAGTTCCATGGTGAAAATTTTTTAAGACTAAGGAATTTGACACCAGATCTAGTGCGCTACCTTTGGGCAATTTTAATTGAAAATTCTTACCCATTTTGGTGAGGCTTGAGCAAACGTCTGGCGTATCGTAGAATCAGTGACGCAGACAACTGATACAATGCATGACCGAGTAAAACCCTTTCGTTCACATCTCGTCGTCAAATAAGCACTTGATGATTCATCTCCTGTAGTTGAGACATGTCGATATGGCCAGCAATGGAAAACAGGTGGAAAAACATGCAAAGGCTTGGAAGAAGAGAACGCCAATGAAACAAAAACGGGATGCCATTGTCCGGATGGCTTGTACTGGAACGAGTTCACCCTTAAGTGCGTTGAAAAGTATGAGTGTGGCTGTCTACAGGATGGAATATATTATTATGAAGCTAATGAGAGCCATCCTTTGGATTGCTCACAGTAAGTAGTGCAGGTTAAAGGTTTAATTCTAGACAACAATAACTAATGCAAATTCAGTCTAAAAAGTACGAACATTATTATTGAACTACGCAAGCATAGCAGCGTTTATACAAGGTTTTATATGATAAAGCATGCGTGATGTGATTGCGCATCATAGAAGGCTGACATCCAACTATGATTCTATTACCGGCCTCCTTTTAAAAACCATTTCGATGGAGGGAAGACCTGGATAGGTATGTACATTTAAATCTTTATCGCACAGTACACATGCACTGTATAAGCGGTTCTCATATATTCACTTTTTCATCGTTTCAAAACGTTTGTACCTAACCCTAACCCTAACCTCTCAGCAACTGTTGTTTGAATGGTCACACTGTAGCATTTAATACTCAAGGCAAAAGATAGAACCACCATGCACAACATAATAAAAAAACACTAAAAGAAAGTACTGCTCAGTAGCATCCATTTCAATGGTCTCAGTTGAGGATTTACATTATGCTTGTATAGCACAACATCAGAAGTCCATAACCCAAAAGTCTCGATCTGTCTCATTTGGCCTTGGTCCATCAGTTTACGGTATTGTCTAAATTTAGAATAGAGGTCCCGCGAAATAATGGCCAATCATATTGGGCCTGGTAACCACAACGTGTCTCATTGTTCCGCAGCCAAGCGCCGCACGAGGGATTGCTCGTGCTAAATGTAAATCATGTCCCAAATCTAACAGCACCAGTTCTAAAATAAGATAATACCGTAAACTGATGGGCCGTATCCATCCCAGATAGAGACTTCTGGGTTATGGACTTCTGACAAATACAGCACACACGGGCGCTCACGCACAGACACACACGCTTGGTAGTTTCCGTTTGAGGTTTCCATCTGTCATCAATTACTGGACGGAAGAACGGCAAAATGGTAGGTATCCGGACTACAACTTTTTATGCCTTAATAATACTTTGAGAAGACTGTCCCGTTCTCTCATTCAACAGAATATGCGACGGGGCACGAATGTGGGTGGAGGATCCCAGGATTGAGAAGCTACCCGAGTACGAGTGTGCAGCCTTCGGCCAGGATAACTACCGAACGTTTGATGGCAAATGGATCGCGTTTCATGGCTCGGTTTCGTGCAAGTATGAACTAATGTTAATTGCTGGCACTCAACACAAAGTCAGAGTTTCCAATGAACTTTGCAAAGATTCGTTTGAACTATTGATGTGCAAGAAAGTAATCGTAGACACTGGACATGGAACCGTTGAGCTCAGTCAGAAAGACATAAAGATAACCGTCAAGAGTTTATCAACTACCATTTCCCCGGGAGAGTACCCTCAACCATGTGGATTCAGTACTCTGCCATACACAGAGATCTTCAGCAGGGGTTTGTTCACAATCGTGCGTGTTTTCAACCCGTCCCATAGATTCCAGCCGCTATATGAGGTACGTAAAGTAAAGGTAAACCGAAGTGATGTGAGATGAGTAAAGCAAAGCAAAGTGAAGTAAAGTGAAGTGAAGAGAACTGTGGTAAATTAAGGAACCTATATTTCTACAGTGGTATATAAGGCTTGAATATTGAAGATAGTGGGGCCTTAGTACTGCCGTCAGCTTGTGGTGCGTTGGTCCTGGCGTCTGTGTTGTAATGAGCAATAGAGACCTTAAGCAGTTGACGTTCGTGAGCCACGGACGGCGACCGGAAGTTACCAGCGAATTCGTTTTTGCTACTGCGCATGTCATCACGTTCGTCTCTGGCAGCGCGGACGCCGGAACGGCATGTTCTCTCCAGAACGTCCATCTTTTAAGACATCTAGGTAAGATATTGTGAATATTTTTGTTTATTTTTCGATCCTACTTTCAGATAAGGCTCAAAATATATCTTTTCAATTTATTGTACAGGTTTGGAAATAGAGTGAACTGAAAGACACGATCTACTGTTTGGCTCGTGAAATTAGAGCAAGTGATATTTTTAAGTCCACGAAGAAAAAACAGTTCAGCGAGCCCAAGTATGGCAGCAAATCGCCGGTACTCTGTGTAGCCATGATACACCAAACGTGCCGTACGGGATCGCTATGGAATAATCTCGTCCAAATATAGGAAAAAGTTAAGCAAATTTCAAAAAGTGCACTCTTTTGTGACCATTATAGACTGCTCGTTGATTTCTCCGTGCCTTGAAATTGGGCGAACAGTTCCATCTAGAAATCCAAAGCAACTTTCTAATGCAGCTCCTATGCGATGGATGGCTGCTGCATAGGTCTCCGGGGAAGCAAGAGGAAGAACTCCATGGTTCCATTCGGTAATTCTGCGACCGTAGGCTTCGCATAGATAATTTACAACAGCATTTGTTATCATGTTCGGTATTTATTATCAGGTATTTATTATTTATTTATTATCGGTATTTATTATTTATTTATTATCGGTATTTATTATCAGTATTTGTTATCAGGTTCATGTTCGGGAACCGGTCTGCCAAAACATTGGATCATATCGTTGTAGCGACAAGGGTATGATGTCCTTTTTAGAAGCATGCGAAGCCCTTCAATTTTAGAGAAAACAGTTCTCTGGGAGCATCTGGAGACCTCGGGTAATTGAAGAATGTAAGCCAGGAGTGGGATGTCGCTTTTCTCGATGCGAAACTCGTATTTGCACTCGGGCTCTTGAATGCTGTCAAAGTCAAAGCGATCGTATTCGTTGTAGGTAAATCCTGGATTTTTGGAGGTGTATTTTTCAAGTAAGAGAGGCAATTCTTCAGAAATGTGTCCTTGTTCAAAGCTTAAGAAAAGCACATCTCTGACGTCTTGAATTCCGGTCATATTTACTGTCAGGAACAGAAACGACGGTCGTGTTTTCGCGGAAGCTTAACTTTTATTTTGGCGCCGCGAACCCCGTCTTCGACCCAGTTTCCCCGCGGAAGAGGACGCCGTCCGTGGCTCACGAACGTCTACTGCTGAAGGTCTCTAATGCCATGAAGGCGCCGCAGTTTAGTAGCTCAGTTGAGCTCTCAGTTGACAATTTCTTTCATGGTAGTCTTGCATAGTATCTTTTTTAAATCCTGAGCCTTGTAAATAGCAAAGAAAGGAGCGAACCTACCCATTAACCATTATTACCTATAACATTTCCTTCGTAATTAATAAATTACGAAGGGCTGGATTTCTTACCATAAGTGAAACTCAACTCAACTTTTATTTTCTTTGCTGTCTCCAGGTATAAATTGTTTCCCTGTATATGACAAGATGTAATTGAAATGAGGGGCACACATTTAATTGCTCCTCCTTTTATGATTCATACCTCCTTTTACGACTCCCAACAGGTGAAATACGACAGAGCTAACAGAGTCTATATCACACCCAACCTTAAATACAAAGGAACAGACTTACTGTCTGGACTGTGCGGTAATTTCAATGAAAGAGACGACGATGATAACAAAATAAAAAACAACGACGTCGGAGCAGATGGCGGTAAAATTGGAGGTGGTTGGGCCAATGAAGACGGTTGTCAGGACACACGTGCCACAAGCCCTGACTCCGAAGACGACACGGGCGCATGTAAAACCTATAAGGATAGGGCAAACTGGGCTCGGAAAGGTAACATTGGGATAGTTTAACCCTCCCCAATTCCCACCTATTTACTGTAATTAATTCAACCCTCTCCCCATAAAGTTATAGGATACTTCCACTCTTGGCAAGCAGGCTTGGTGGTTAGCTTAGGGCGCGGGAATTGCATGCGGTTGCTCCGGGTTCAAATCCCCTGTGGATTTGTCTTCGCTAGTTCCGATTTCAACTCCTCCACGCTTTGTAAATAGCCCACTGCTTGCCTCCTCGCGGTTGGAGGTTCTTAACCATTTAGTATCGGAATGGCCATTATGGAAACTACCGGGCCACTGGTAATAATGTAAACCTCAATAAACAAAGACGGTTTTTTGACGTTACTAATAATTACTACGTTCTGAATTATGTTGAAAGCTTGCTGTGAATAGCATCTCAGTTTGTATAAATTTTGGTTAAGTGTATTTTCCTATTTAAATTTGCTGGGGGTCGCCATCATGTGGTTGAGCCATCCATCTTGTCTGCTTCAGCCCATTTGCCCTTTGCGTTTGTCCCAAACCAAATGCTACACACAAGAAGCCTTCACAATTACTGAAAGCTGCCGGTTTTCAAATCAGTGGTTAACGCTAAATACTGTAGATCAGCCCCGTAACTGAAGGCTGTTCCTTCCTGAACTGTAGGTCTGTTCTATTTGTTTTCTTTCTTATACGTAGAGATCTCTTTGCGTGTACGTCGGTCACATAGTATATCTTGTAAGCGTCAGGCTGAGGCCGATGGATGTCACGGCGCCCAACAAATTTACATGTGACAAAGGGCAATAGTGTCGATGTGTGTCTGATGCATAGACTTCCAAGTGGTGTAATTTGAGAAAAAAAGGAACGAAACGAAGCAAAACAAAACAAACAAACAAACAAACAAAAAAGGATATTTGCACTTTGTGAGCACCCTTACCTGATGTTGAGTTTCGTTTTCTCAGGATGCAAAGTAATCAAGAGCGCTGTCTTCGCCCAATGCCACCCGGTCGTATCGCCTAACAAGTACTTCGACGCTTGTCGTCACGAAACTTGCTTGTGCCACCAAGGTGGAGACTGCGGCTGTTTCTGCTCTGCTGTGGCAAATTATGCAAGAGCGTGTAACCAACACGGAATATCCGTATGGTGGCGTCGAGAGGGATTTTGTGGTAAGAACTGCTCATAAATAGAGAAATAGGCAAAGGAGCTATTGAAGTATCAAGAACTGTGAGGATGTATTGATTTCTCGGTACCTTGAAGGGAGATTTAAAAAGTTAACTGGAATATTAATGTATGGCATAATTATAGGAGACTGGCACATGTAATGCATGCTTTCTAAACAACTTCTGTACACTAATGTGAGATGGACTTCCCTAAAGACATGTTTTCAAGTTCAGAGGGTTTTTCATTCGCAATAATCAGATCAAGAGGAAAAATAAGGCTGCAATACAAGTTGTTCCCAGATGGAAGAAGCAGGGCTTTCCAGCCACTCACTCGTGATCAGGGAAATAGATTAGAGGGCCCCAAATCAAGTTATAAGTGGGGCCGGGAAAACCCCAATTTATGGTAATTAAGAAGGCAATATGGATCAGTATTTATTAAAGAGTGGGAAACGAAGGAAAGAGATGAGGCATGAAATATACGGGTTGAGAGAATACGTATATGGTGAATATGGTCTATCTGCAATGAAACATACATCTCTTTCTATATTCAGAGCTACCTTGCTGCAGACCATGCAAAAACCAGCCTGGGTACATGGCAAACATTACAATCCCTTCCACTTGTGAACAAAGTGGCACTTGTTTAGCACGTGATGAAAGATGTTGCAGGGGTACTCGAGTTGAGGGTTGCGCATGCCCAGAGGGTACTTACTTCAACGGAAAAAAGTGTGTAAATATGACGAATGAGTGTGATAGACCTTGCACCTCATCGACAACATCGTACTCCACCACAAGGTTAGAAAAACGCCGTCTTTTTGATGTACGTGGTTTTGCAATCGACTTGAAACATAAAGATAAATGTTTGTTGTGCTGCAAATGATTTAGGCTTTTACTTCCCCCATCTCCCAGCCCCCGAAGATAGGCATAGTGAAACCCGACTAGTGGGCTACTGCACGGTTCATCAATTTCATTTGTACGAAGCGCGGTTTTCATCCCAAGATGGCAAACAGTGTAAAGCGAAACCTTTGGAATGTTTGTATCGTGGAGAAGATTCTATAATTGAATCCTTCATGTTAACAATTCAATACTTAACATTTCAGTACTTCGAGTTCGATTTCAAGCACATCGTCAATACTGACGACGACATCAAGGTAAGGAAAATATAATTGATAACTGGGCTTATACAGTCAAGAAACAATAACAAGAAATTATCAATTTTATGTTGGTGAACAAGAAACGATAATTGAAAATATCCAAACTTTTCCATTTGCTTCTCTAATAAGGGTTTTGATATGTAATTAAAATAAGCAGCTCTTCCTTGCTGAAATTAAATCATATTCCCATTCATTCACCATCATTAAGTACGCATATTGAAATTAGTATTACCAATCTGAACAATTTCAACTTCTACTGCGTGTGTAGACGAGTCCCTCCATGTAAATGTCACAACTCTACTACTCAAAAGCGTATCTTTCTCAGGTAAAAACTCAAAACGATTAAAGTAGGAAATTCTCAATGAAAGAAGAAGACTTATCAATTGAACCATATCTGTGGAAAATCTCCCCCTTTTGTGCTCCTTAAAATAAATATTAGATTATGCGCAACACTACCAGTCATGAAAAAAGACAATTTCCACATCGCCATCGCCTTGGTAAACTAAAAAAGCTTATGACTTTCGTACTTTTAGTGCGTCTACATCCAATTCAGTGTCAAAATCACCGTCATTATTGACCTCAACAACCGTTTCAACCTCGCCTAGGTAACACAAAAAGTATTTCCATAAATGTGGAAGCAAGTTATATATTCTTCTAAGTTTCGGCAAAAAGGAATAAATGTCCTTCCTTTTATCAGCTAGTTTTCCTGGCAGCCAAAACATATCTTTCTCCCACTCCACGTTACAAGAACGTCAAGACGCATACGTAGAACTTAGAGGTCAAAGTAGCTGGACGCTGCGTGGCTGGATCGTTAAGGCACCACACTTGAAATCCGGGGCCACTTCAGTCCCGGACTGAAGTCCCACTCTGGCCACTAGCACGAATTTTTTCTTCGAAGTCCCTCGCTAAACCCGGCCTTCGGATGCTCTTGTAACTAGCCAACTCCCCCCTTCCCCCCTTTAAGGACCCTAAACTATGTTATATTTATTTGCACAATTTGTCATTGGCCGTAAAAAGTCCCTAAATGTCAATGAAGTATTTATTACCAACTGAAATGAACATGGAACTAAAAAAACCCTTTGTCACTACAAAGTTGTATTCGAGTAGATTCTAGCGAGAATGCCATATTAATTAACAACCTCCACCAACGTTAAACTATCAGCAAAATCATGACAGTAATAGTTAGCAATTACTCGCACTGCTTTAAAAACAAAATCCACTTGGTCACAAGTTTTCAGCTTTGGGCAAAAGCAAACATGCCACTCCTTTCATCATCAATTAAATTTCTTCAGGACAAAACGAATATTTTTAACTACTCCACGTCTTTAAGGCCATCAAGAAATATCAAAGAAAAAAACTAACAAACGTAAGCCAGATTGCTTGATTAGGGTAATCAAAAGAGCCTTGTCACCGCCCGTTTCATTCAATGACATGCCAGCAAAGCGGCATGTTGATCAACAAACTTGCTGATTTACACTCTACTGGATATTATAAACAACCAACAAAATTTCCTTTCAGCCTCTCCACCTCGTCCAGTTCCGCGTCAACGTCGTCCTCGATTTCCACGCCAAGTTCTTCAACACCGACCACGACTAGTGTGTCAACATCTACCTCAAGGTACCATATCAATCTGCTGATCACTTAACAAAATTGGCTCTTTAGTGGATCACCAGCTAGCCTTGTCTTCAGCTCTTAGTCAAAACATCTTTCCAGCGTGGACAACGGCACGACCTTTAAAAAATGTGTTACAGTCTCTTCCTCCAAAAAGGAAAGAGGCTTGTCACTTCGTAAAGTCTTGTTTGGCTCTTTGCAAAATATTCTCTCCTAGAGATCCTTGTACGAGCTTCATTTTGCAATAACACTTATTTTTCAACAGATCTTAATATCCAAAAACCCGAATTAAATGCATCAGAGAAGGCTGACTTCCAGCTTATTATCATACACTAATCGAACCTTGTCATTGGAATTTCAGTGTGTCCACGCCCACTTCGGTGTCAATATCGTCATCACTATCAACCTCGTCCAGGTAATAATTAGCAATTAGTCGCACTGCCCTCAAAGGAAATTAGAGTGTCAAAACGTTCTAGATTTGAGCAAAAGCAAGAATGCCGCTGTCTTGATCTGTGAAACGTCCTTATGAAAACACAAACAGAAAAAAAATCAAACCCTTTCTAAATCAATCACAGAAGGCGGAATTCCACCTTATTATCATACACTCATAGAATGATGTGATTGCAAATTTCAGTGTATCCACGACCAGTTCGGTGTCATCATCATCATCATCATCATCATCATCATCATCATCATCATCATCATCATCACTATCAAGCTCGTCCAGGTAAAAATTACCAATTACTCGCAGTGCCTTCAAAGCAAATTATGCGTGCTCACAAGTTTCCAGTTTTGGGCAAAAGCAAGAGTGCTGCTCTTTTCATCTGTTAAACATCCTCAGGATGACACAAATAGAAAAAAAATCAATAAAACTCGAAAGAAATCAATCAGACAAGGCTCACTTACAGCTTTTTATCATACACTAATCCAGCAATCTCATTGGAATTTCAGTGTGTCCACGTCCTCCTCGGTGTCAACATCGTCATCACTATCAACCACGTCCAGGTAATTAGCAATTAGTCGCACTGCTTTCAAAGCAAATTATACATGTGCACGAGTTTCCAGCTTTGGGCAAAAGCAGGAATGTCACTCCTTTGATCTGCTAAACTTCCTCAGGAGGACACAACCAAAAAAATTAAATAAAATAAAACCCCCATTAAATGCATCACAGAAGGCGGACTTCCACCTTATTATCATACACTCATAGAATAATGTCATTGGAATTTCAGTGTGTCCACGACCAGTTCGGTGTCAACATCGTCATCACTATCAAGCTCGAGCCTTTCAACCTCGTCCAGGTAATAGTTAGCAATTAGTCGCACTGCTTTCAAAACTAATTCTCTCTTGTCACAACTTTTCAGCTTTGGGCAAAAGCAAACATGCCACTCCTTTCATATCACTTAAATTTCCTCAGGACAAAACAACAATTTGGAACTACTCTACGTTTTAAGGCCATCAAGAAATATCAAAGAAAAAACTAACAAACGTAATCCAGATTGTTTGATTAGGGTAATCAAAAGAGCCTTGTCACCACGCGTTTCATTCAATGACATGCCAGCAAAGCGGCATGTTGATCAACAAGCTTGCTGATTTACACTCTACTGGATATTATAAACAACCAACAAAATTTCCTTTCAGCCTCTCCACCTCGTCCAGTTCCGCGTCAACGTCGTCCTCGATTTCCACGCCAAGTTCTTCAACACCGACCACGACTAGTGTGTCAACATCTACCTCAAGGTACCAAATCAATCTGCTGATCACTTAACAAAATTGGCTCTTTAGTGGATCACCAGCTAGCCTTGTCTTCAGCTCTTAGTCAAAACATCTTTCCAGCGTGGACAACGGCACGACCTTTAAAAAATGTGTTACAACCTCTTCCTCCAAAAAGGAAAGAGGCTTGTCACTTCGTAAAGTCTTGTTTGGCTCTTTGCAAAATATTCTCTCCTAGAGATCCTTGTACGAGCTTCATTTTGCAATATCACTTATTTTTCAACTGATTTTAATATCCAAAAACCCGAATTAAATGCATCAGAGAAGGCTGACTTCCAGCTTATTATCATATACTAATCAAACTATGTCATTGGAATTTCAGTGTGTCCACGTCCACTTTGGTGACAACATCGTCATCACTATCAACCTCGTCCAGGTAATAATTAGCAATTAGTCGCACTGCCCTCAAAGGAAATTAGAGTGTCAAAACGTTCTAGATTTGAGCAAAACCAAGAATGCCGCTGTCTTGATCTGTGAAACGTCCTCATGAAAACACAAACAGAAAAAAAAACAAACCCTTTCTAAATCAATCACAGAAGGCGGAATTCCACCTTATTATCATACACTCATAGAATGATGTGATTGCAAATTTCAGTGTATCCACGACCAGTTCGGTGTCATCATCATCATCATCATCATCATCACTATCAAGCTCGTCCAGGTAAAAATTACCAATTACTCGCAGTGCCTTCAAAGCAAATTATGCGTGCTCACAAGTTTCCAGTTTTGGGCAAAAGCAAGAGTGCTGCTCTTTTCATCTGTTAAACATCCTCAGGATGACACAAATAGAAAAAAAATCAATAAAACTCGAAAGAAATCAATCAGACAAGGCTCACTTACAGCTTTTTATCATACACTAATCCAGCAATCTCATTGGAATTTCAGTGTGTCCACGTCCTCCTCGGTGTCAACATCGTCATCACTATCAACCACGTCCAGGTAATTAGCAATTAGTCGCACTGCTTTCAAAGCAAATTATACATGTGCACGAGTTTCCAGCTTTGGGCAAAAGCAGGAATGTCACTCCTTTGATCTGCTAAACTTCCTCAGGAGGACACAACCAAAAAAATTAAATAAAATAAAACCCCCATTAAATGCATCACAGAAGGCGGACTTCCACCTTATTATCATACACTCATAGAATAATGTCATTGGAATTTCAGTGTGTCCACGTCCACTTTGGTGACAACATCGTCATCACTATCAACCTCGTCCAGGTAATAATTAGCAATTAGTCGCACTGCCCTCAAAGGAAATTAGAGTGTCAAAACGTTCTAGATTTGAGCAAAACCAAGAATGCCACTGTCTTGATCTGTGAAACGTCCTCATGAAAACACAAACAGAAAAAAAATCAAACCCTTTCTAAATCAATCACAGAAGGCGGAATTCCACCTTATTACCATACACTCATAGAATGATGTGATTGCAAATTTCCGTGTATCCACGACCAGTTCGGTGTCATCATCATCATCATCATCATCATCATCACTATCAAGCTCGTCCAGGTAAAAATTACCAATTACTCGCAGTGCCTTCAAAGGAAATTATGCATGCTCACAAGTTTCCAGTTTTGGGCAAAAGCAAGAGCGCTGCTCTTTTCATCTGTTAAACATCCTCAGGATGACACAAATAGAAAAAAAATCAATAAAACTCGAAGGAAATCAATCAGACAAGGCTCACTTACAGCTTTTTATCATACACTAATCCAGCAATCTCATTGGAATTTCAGTGTGTCCACGTCGTCCTCGGTGTCAACATCGTCATCACTATCAACCACGTCCAGGTAATTAGCAACTAGTCACACTGCTTTCAAAGTAAATTATACATGTGCACGAGTTTCCAGCTTTGGGCAAAAGCAGGAATGTCACTCCTTTGATCTGCTAAACTTCCTCAGGAGGACACAACCAAAAAAATTAAATAAAATTAAACCCCCATTAAATGCATCACAGAAGGCGTACTTCCACCTTATTATCATACACTCATAGAATAATGTCATTGGAATTTCAGTGTGTCCACGACCAGTTCGGTGTCAACATCGTCATCACTATCCACTCCTTTGATCTGCTAAACTTCCTCAGGAGGACACAACCATAAAAATTAAATAAAATAAAACCCCCATTAAATGCATCACAGAAGGCGGACTTCCACCTTATTATCATACACTCATAGAATAATGTCATTGGAATTTCAGTGTGTCCACGACCAGTTCGGTGTCAACATCGTCATCACTATCAAGCTCGAGCCTTTCAACCTCGTCCAGGTAATAGTTAGCAATTAGTCGCACTGCTTTCAAAACTAATTCTCTCTTGTCACAACGTTTCAGCTTTGGGCAAAAGCAAACATGCCACTCCTTTCATATCACTTAAATTTCCTCAGGACAAAACAACAATTTGGAACTACTCTACGTTTTAAGGCCATCAAGAAATATCAAAGAAAAAACTAACAAACGTAATCCAGATTGTTTGATTAGGGTAATCAAAAGAGCCTTGTCACCACGCGTTTCATTCAATGACATGCCAGCAAAGCGGCATGTTGATCAACAAGCTTGCTGATTTACACTCTACTGGATATTATAAACAACCAACAAAATTTCCTTTCAGCCTCTCCACCTCGTCCAGTTCCGCGTCAACGTCGTCCTCGATTTCCACGCCAAGTTCTTCAACACCGACCACGACTAGTGTGTCAACATCTACCTCAAGGTACCAAATCAATCTGCTGATCACTTAACAAAATTGGCTCTTTAGTGGATCACCAGCTAGCCTTGTCTTCAGCTCTTAGTCAAAACATCTTTCCAGCGTGGACAACGGCACGACCTTTAAAAAATGTGTTACAACCTCTTCCTCCAAAAAGGAAAGAGGCTTGTCACTTCGTAAAGTCTTGTTTGGCTCTTTGCAAAATATTCTCTCCTAGAGATCCTTGTACGAGCTTCATTTTGCAATATCACTTATTTTTCAACTGATTTTAATATCCAAAAACCCGAATTAAATGCATCAGAGAAGGCTGACTTCCAGCTTATTATCATATACTAATCAAACTATGTCATTGGAATTTCAGTGTGTCCACGTCCACTTTGGTGACAACATCGTCATCACTATCAACCTCGTCCAGGTAATAATTAGCAATTAGTCGCACTGCCCTCAAAGGAAATTAGAGTGTCAAAACGTTCTAGATTTGAGCAAAACCAAGAATGCCGCTGTCTTGATCTGTGAAACGTCCTCATGAAAACACAAACAGAAAAAAAAATCAAACCCTTTCTAAATCAATCACAGAAGGCGGAATTCCACCTTATTATCATACACTCATAGAATGATGTGATTGCAAATTTCAGTGTATCCACGACCAGTTCGGTGTCATCATCATCATCATCATCATCATCATCACTATCAAGCTCGTCCAGGTAAAAATTACCAATTACTCGCAGTGCCTTCAAAGCAAATTATGCGTGCTCACAAGTTTCCAGTTTTGGGCAAAAGCAAGAGTGCTGCTCTTTTCATCTGTTAAACATCCTCAGGATGACACAAATAGAAAAAAAATCAATAAAACTCGAAAGAAATCAATCAGACAAGGCTCACTTACAGCTTTTTATCATACACTAATCCAGCAATCTCATTGGAATTTCAGTGTGTCCACGTCCTCCTCGGTGTCAACATCGTCATCACTATCAACCACGTCCAGGTAATTAGCAATTAGTCGCACTGCTTTCAAAGCAAATTATACATGTGCACGAGTTTCCAGCTTTGGGCAAAAGCAGGAATGTCACTCCTTTGATCTGCTAAACTTCCTCAGGAGGACACAACCAAAAAAATTAAATAAAATAAAACCCCCATTAAATGCATCACAGAAGGCGGACTTCCACCTTATTATCATACACTCATAGAATAATGTCATTGGAATTTCAGTGTGTCCACGACCAGTTCGGTGTCAACATCGTCATCACTATCAAGCTCGAGCCTTTCAACCTCGTCCAGGTAATAGTTAGCAATTAGTCGCACTGCTTTCAAAACTAATTCTCTCTTGTCACAACTTTTCAGCTTTGGGCAAAAGCAAACATGCCACTCCTTTCATATCACTTAAATTTCCTCAGGACAAAACAACAATTTGGAACTACTCTACGTTTTAAGGCCATCAAGAAATATCAAAGAAAAAACTAACAAACGTAATCCAGATTGTTTGATTAGGGTAATCAAAAGAGCCTTGTCACCACGCGTTTCATTCAATGACATGCCAGCAAAGCGGCATGTTGATCAACAAGCTTGCTGATTTACACTCTACTGGATATTATAAACAACCAACAAAATTTCCTTTCAGCCTCTCCACCTCGTCCAGTTCCGCGTCAACGTCGTCCTCGATTTCCACGCCAAGTTCTTCAACACCGACCACGACTAGTGTGTCAACATCTACCTCAAGGTACCAAATCAATCTGCTGATCACTTAACAAAATTGGCTCTTTAGTGGATCACCAGCTAGCCTTGTCTTCAGCTCTTAGTCAAAACATCTTTCCAGCGTGGACAACGGCACGACCTTTAAAAAATGTGTTACAACCTCTTCCTCCAAAAAGGAAAGAGGCTTGTCACCTCGTAAAGTCTTGTTTGGCTCTTTGCAAAATATTCTCTCCTAGAGATCCTTGTGCGAGCTTCATTTTGCAATATCACTTATTTTTCAACTGATTTTAATATCCAAAAACCCGAATTAAATGCATCAGAGAAGGCTGACTGCCAGCTTATTATCATATACTAATCAAACTATGTCATTGGAATTTCAGTGTGTCCACGTCCACTTCGGTGTCAACATCGTCATCACTATCAACCTCGTCCAGGTAATAATTAGCAATTAGTCGCACTGCCCTCAAAGGAAATTAGAGTGTCAAAACGTTCTAGATTTGAGCAAAAGCAAGAATGCCGCTGTCTTGATCTGTGAAACGTCCTTATGAAAACACAAACACAAAAAAAAATCAAACCCTTTCTTAATCAATCACAGAAGGCGGAATTCCACCTTATTATCATACACTCATAGAATGATGTGATTGCAAATTTCAGTGTATCCACGACCAGTTCGGTGTCATCATCATCATCATCATCACTATCAAGCTCGTCCAGGTAAAAATTACCAATTACTCGCAGTGCCTTCAAAGCAAATTATGCGTGCTCAAAAGTTTCCAGTTTTGGGCAAAAGCAAGAGTGCTGCTCTTTCCATCTGTTAAACATCCTCAGGATGAGACAAATAGAAAAAAAATCAATAAAACTCGAAAGAAATCAATCAGACAAGGCTCACTTACAGCTTTTTATCATACACTAATCCAGCAATCTCATTGGAATTTCAGTGTGTCCACGTCCTCCTCGGTGTCAACATCGTCATCACTATCAACCACGTACAGGTAATTAGCAATTAGTCGCACTGCTTTCAAAGCAAATTATACATGTGCACGAGTTTCCAGCTTTGGGCAAAAGCAGGCATGTCACTCCCTTGATCTGCTAAACTTCCTCAGGAGGACACAACCAAAAAAATTAAATAAAATAAAACCCCCATTAAATGCATCACAGAAGGCGGACTTCCACCTTATTATCATACACTCATAGAATAATGTCATTGGAATTTCAGTGTGTCCACGACCAGTTCGGTGTCAACATCGTCATCACTATCAAGCTCGAGCCTTTCAACCTCGTCCAGGTAATAGTTAGCAATTAGTCGCACTGCTTTCAAAACTAATTCTCTCTTGTCACAACTTTTCAGCTTTGGGCAAAAGCAAACATGCCACTCCTTTCATATCACTTAAATTTCCTCAGGACAAAACAACAATTTGGAACTACTCTACGTTTTAAGGCCATCAAGAAATATCAAAGAAAACACTAACAAACGTAATCCAGATTGTTTGATTAGGGTAATCAAAAGAGCCTTGTCACCACGCGTTTCATTCAATGACATGCCAGCAAAGCGGCATGTTGATCAACAAGCTTGCTGATTTACACTCTACTGGATATTATAAACAACCAACAAAATTTCCTTTCAGCCTCTCCACCTCGTCCAGTTCCGCGTCAACGTCGTCCTCGATTTCCACGCCAAGTTCTTCAACACCGACCACGACTAGTGTGTCAACATCTACCTCAAGGTACCAAATCAATCTGCTGATCACTTAACAAAATTGGCTCTTTAGTGGATCACCAGCTAGCCTTGTCTTCAGCTCTTAGTCAAAACATCTTTCCAGCGTGGACAACGGCACGACCTTTAAAAAATGTGTTACAACCTCTTCCTCCAAAAAGGAAAGAGGCTTGTCACTTCGTAAAGTCTTGTTTGGCTCTTTGCAAAATATTCTCTCCTAGAGATCCTTGTACGAGCTTCATTTTGCAATATCACTTATTTTTCAACTGATTTTAATATCCAAAAACCCGAATTAAATGCATCAGAGAAGGCTGACTTCCAGCTTATTATCATATACTAATCAAACTATGTCATTGGAATTTCAGTGTGTCCACGTCCACTTTGGTGACAACATCGTCATCACTATCAACCTCGTCCAGGTAATAATTAGCAATTAGTCGCACTGCCCTCAAAGGAAATTAGAGTGTCAAAACGTTCTAGATTTGAGCAAAACCAAGAATGCCGCTGTCTTGATCTGTGAAACGTCCTCATGAAAACACAAACAGAAAAAAAATCAAACCCTTTCTAAATCAATCACAGAAGGCGGAATTCCACCTTATTATCATACACTCATAGAATGATGTGATTGCAAATTTCAGTGTATCCACGACCAGTTCGGTGTCATCATCATCATCATCATCATCATCATCATCATCACTATCAAGCTCGTCCAGGTAAAAATTACCAATTACTCGCAGTGCCTTCAAAGCAAATTATGCGTGCTCACAAGTTTCCAGTTTTGGGCAAAAGCAAGAGTGCTGCTCTTTTCATCTGTTAAACATCCTCAGGATGACACAAATAGAAAAAAAATCAATAAAACTCGAAGGAAATCAATCAGACAAGGCTCACTTACAGCTTTTTATCATACACTAATCCAGCAATCTCATTGGAATTTCAGTGTGTCCACGTCCTCCTCGGTGTCAACATCGTCATCACTATCAACCACGTCCAGGTAATTAGCAATTAGTCGCACTGCTTTCAAAGCAAATTATACATGTGCACGAGTTTCCAGCTTTGGGCAAAAGCAGGAATGTCACTCCTTTGATCTGCTAAACTTCCTCAGGAGGACACAACCAAAAAAATTAAATAAAATAAAACCCCCATTAAATGCATCACAGAAGGCGGACTTCCACCTTATTATCATACACTCATAGAATAATGTCATTGGAATTTCAGTGTGTCCACGACCAGTTCGGTGTCAACATCGTCATCACTATCAAGCTCGAGCCTTTCAACCTCGTCCAGGTAATAGTTAGCAATTAGTCGCACTGCTTTCAAAACTAATTCTCTCTTGTCACAACTTTTCAGCTTTGGGCAAAAGCAAACATGCCACTCCTTTCATATCACTTAAATTTCCTCAGGACAAAACAACAATTTGGAACTACTCTACGTTTTAAGGCCATCAAGAAATATCAAAGAAAACACTAACAAACGTAATCCAGATTGTTTGATTAGGGTAATCAAAAGAGCCTTGTCACCACGCGTTTCATTCAATGACATGCCAGCAAAGCGGCATGTTGATCAACAAGCTTGCTGATTTACACTCTACTGGATATTATAAACAACCAACAAAATTTCCTTTCAGCCTCTCCACCTCGTCCAGTTCCGCGTCAACGTCGTCCTCGATTTCCACGCCAAGTTCTTCAACACCGACCACGACTAGTGTGTCAACATCTACCTCAAGGTACCAAATCAATCTGCTGATCACTTAACAAAATTGGCTCTTTAGTGGATCACCAGCTAGCCTTGTCTTCAGCTCTTAGTCAAAACATCTTTCCAGCGTGGACAACGGCACGACCTTTAAAAAATGTGTTACAACCTCTTCCTCCAAAAAGGAAAGAGGCTTGTCACTTCGTAAAGTCTTGTTTGGCTCTTTGCAAAATATTCTCTCCTAGAGATCCTTGTACGAGCTTCATTTTGCAATATCACTTATTTTTCAACTGATTTTAATATCCAAAAACCCGAATTAAATGCATCAGAGAAGGCTGACTTCCAGCTTATTATCATATACTAATCAAACTATGTCATTGGAATTTCAGTGTGTCCACGTCCACTTCGGTGTCAACATCGTCATCACTATCAACCTCGTCCAGGTAATAATTAGCAATTAGTCGCACTGCCCTCAAAGGAAATTAGAGTGTCAAAACGTTCTAGATTTGAGCAAAAGCAAGAATGCCTCTGTCTTGATCTGTGAAACGTCCTCATGAAAACACAAACAGAAAAAAAATCAAACCCTTTCTAAATCAATCACAGAAGGCGGAATTCCACCTTATTATCATACACTCATAGAATGATGTGATTGCAAATTTCAGTGTATCCACGACCAGTTCGGTGTCATCATCATCATCATCATCATCATCACTATCAAGCTCGTCCAGGTAAAAATTACCAATTACTCGCAGTGCCTTCAAAGCAAATTATGCGTGCTCACAAGTTTCCAGTTTTGGGCAAAAGCAAGAGTGCTGCTCTTTTCATCTGTTAAACATCCTCAGGATGACACAAATAGAAAAAAAAATCAATAAAACTCGAAGGAAATCAATCAGACAAGGCTCACTTACAGCTTTTTATCATACACTAATCCAGCAATCTCATTGGAATTTCAGTGTGTCCACGTCCTCCTCGGTGTCAACATCGTCATCACTATCAACCACGTCCAGGTAATTAGCAATTGGTCGCACTGCTTTCAAAGCAAATTATACATGTGCACGAGTTTCCAGCTTTGGGCAAAAGCAGGAATGTCACTCCTTTGATCTGCTAAACTTCCTCAGGAGGACACAACCAAAAAAATTAAATAAAATAAAACCCCCATTAAATGCATCACAGAAGGCGGACTTCCACCTTATTATCATACACTCATAGAATAATGTCATTGGAATTTCAGTGTGTCCACGACCAGTTCGGTGTCAACATCGTCATCACTATCAAGCTCGAGCCTTTCAACCTCGTCCAGGTAATAGTTAGCAATTAGTCGCACTGCTTTCAAAACTAATTCTCTCTTGTCACAACTTTTCAGCTTTGGGCAAAAGCAAACATGCCACTCCTTTCAGATCACTTAAATTTCCTCAGGAGAAAACAAATATTTTTAACTACTTAATGTTTTAAAGCCGTTAAGAAACAAGAAAATAGAAAGAAACAAACGTAAAGCAGACTTCTTGATTAGTGCAATCAAAAGTGTTTTATCTCCGTGGGCTTAATTCAATGACATGCCAGGAGGGTGGCATGTTGATCAACAAGCTTGCTGGTTTACAGTCTACTGGATATTATAGCAGCCAGCAAAAATTCCTTTTAGCTACTCTACCTCGTCCAGTTCTGCGTCAATATCATGCTTGATCTCAACCTCTCGAAGTTTTTCGACACCGACGACGACTAGCGTGTCGATATGTTCCTCAAGGTAATACGTGAATTTTCTGATAATTGAACATATTACGGCTTTTAAGTCGGTTGCGAGATGGTGGGCTATTTGCGGTCTTTGTAAAAAGCAGATTGTTCGTAAGGCAGAAAGGTGTGACAATTAGAAGACATGTTTCATCATCTTTCTCAATGGAGGAAAGAAGCTGATGAGTTTATAAATTCTAGTTGCGCCGCTTGCAAATAATTTGGTTGTAAACAAACTCACATAGTACTTTGAATATCACTTAGTTCTAAATAACTTAAACAGAAACTAATTAAATAATCAGATAACAACATGAGGCATCACAAATGACTGCCTTCCACATCATAACAGACTTTAATGACACCAGGTTGGTTGGCGTGCAAACACGGCTAAAATTACAGTGAATGTATTACATTTTGGCTGACACAGAGCCGCTGAGACGCCGCTACAAAGAGGCGGATTTTTTTGTAATAATTTTAATCATATGATTCATCCAAAAGAAAATTAGGCCACTGAAGGAGGTATGACGCTTGTAAATTGGAATTATAAATTGCCTTGCGTCGCTTCTAATTTCGCGACAATTTGCACAATTTTGATTAGGAAGATTTGTATGAAATCTTAAAAATACGATTATGGTCGTTTAACCTGAATCTGTTCCTTATACGTCATGAAAATAATCTCAGTCAAGAGAGGATGAGGTAAGATATCATATCCCTATGCTGCCTGATAATTATTTTCAATCTATTTTTAAAATTGGCGCCACTCGTAGAGGCTATTTCTAACCTCAGCCCCATAACCTTGAGGTTCATATTTCCCAAGACAGACCAATCAGAATCCCTTCTTTAAATAACTAGTCTCATCACATGACCTCGTATTAATCATTGTAAGAGAGCCATGCATGGGGGGTATGTTCTCTTACCTCATCCTCTCTTGTGTCAGTACAAATGACCTTTAAAATACTTTTTTTGCTGTCAAAATACTGCCTCCCTAGCGGAGTTACTGAGGTTCAAAGTCTGCTAAAATCTTATACGTTCACTCTAATTTTAGCCGTGTTTACCCCCCAAAACAATATGGGGTCATTATCTGTGAAAAGGTCTATTATGACACACTAATAGAGTTATGTCGTTCTCAACAACGTATTCACTTTCAACCTCATCGAGCCTTTCAACATCGTCAAGGTAATTAGACTTTCATCCCAGTAATTTGAAAGCAGGTTATACAGCGTTTCATATGGATTGACTGGTGTTATAATAACGAGACATTGCCATCCCTCTCATGTGCTCATCCAGGTCTTTGTAAACATCTTCCTTGGCGTCGATATCATCAAATGGATTATGGCCATTACCTCCCCGTACTTATGTGTTCACACCGAGAGACTATTAAATGGACTAGCATCTCATCGAATAAAGAGTAGCAATACTATTTCGCTTCCTGCTGCATATACTTAGCTTTATGCGGTAATCTGAGTATTTCACCCACAAGTTTAACAGTTAATTTAGTACAAGTACGTACTCACCATCCTTTAAAAAGTATAACACTATCCAATGGTTTGTTTTACCAGTGCATCCACCTCAACTTATTCGTCAACATCGTCAAGTTACTCAACGCCCACCTCGAGCACCATCTCAACAACGATTTCAACAAGGTAACATTCAGCGCCGCTGGATCCTTTCCAGTTTTTCTGAAAGACTTTATAACAAAAGGACGGCGCGTGTTATGTTTTGTTTTTATTGTTCTTAGAGTAGTTTTTTCAATTGAGTGTCATAAGACCAGAAATTAGTAAATTAAACACTTTTGTCACTTAAGTAAACGTAGACAATCAAAGAAAGCAATCAAATCTCGAATAATCCTCTCCATTTGGTTCCATACGGCCGATGCTTCTTCAATAACATGCACAATAGAACTCGGGGCGCGATCCAATCAGCAAAAATTTCCGGTTAGAATTTCCCAAATTTTTGTTTGTCCAACGGAATTGCTGTTCCATTTGATTCTGAACCGAAAATTTCTCCCCGCAAGTAATGCATAACTTCCCTGACTTGATGCTGAATAAATACATGTTTCACTCACCTTTAACATTTTCCCCTGGTAGGTTTCTCCGACCGTGCGTCTTTGTTATGTCCTAAATGTATTTTTCTTTCAGCACCAGCAGCTCTCTTAGATCATCATCTATTACACCAAGCACAACATCATCATCATACATAAGCAGTTGTAAGTACTGTTCAGATAGTACAATTTACTTCCTTGTAGTACATGTGATCAGGGATTAAGGAGGTGCATTTAATCCGGTTGTGGTGCGAACCTTTGTTGAATACCGTGTAAATACGTCTATAATCTGAACTTTTTTTCACAAATGCTCCAAATGCTGACAGAAATCAATGGGTTCCGCTTATGACTGAGATTTTTTCACAAACAAAACAGAAATATCACTCGGCAAGAAACAGCTGATGTTCGGGTTGTAGCCCAAATGATGTTTCAACAAGGTTACCATATAAATTCAGGTGGCAAGGTGTCTCGCGGCCAAGTTATGTAGCAGATTAAACTATACATACCTAAACACCTATCACAGAGGTGACTATCTAAAAACTTAACCACGAATTTTGTAATGAAATGAATTGTCGAATTTTTCCCGACCTCCAAATACCATCGTAGGAATAACCTTTTCAAAGCTAAAAGTGAAAGAGAATTTTTTATCATATGACCCGTACGGCCCCGCGCGCGCTTTCATTGCAAAACTACTGAGAAAATCCCCGTATGAGGGCCGTACGCGATGGCGCAAGCAGGGCCGGAAAAAGCCGTCCGGCCCTGCTAGGATCGCGTGCGGCTCTTCGCGAGATCCGAACTGAAGCGCGGTGGTCATATTTTAAAATGCTTATTGACTGAGTTAGGTCGGGCCGGACGGGAAAATATTTGGCCCTCGGTCATGGCGCACGGACCTCGCTGCGCTCGGTCCGTACGCCATGACCTCGGGCCAAATATTTTCCCGTCCTGCCCTCCCACTCAGTCAATAAGTACATAGTATTTTGCTAAAATACGAGTCTGCATTAAAGAACAAACTTCAACCATTACTTTAAACCGAATGATCAAGCAGTAATTTCAGAGGAAGACTGTTTATTTTAACTGCATTTTTTTTATGTTTAACGGTCCGCCATTACTTGGTGCGGCTCGGACCGATAAGCCCTCAGAGAGCTGGATCGAGGAGAAAGTGACGTCATTTACTCACTAGCTTAAAAATGGAGTTTGTGATTGCGGCTTATTTAGTATGCAGCATGGGAGTTTTTTGCTTTCAGATTGTTAAATCCGTGTTCTGCATACTAGACAGTGACGTCATTTTCTCACCAGCTTTGAGCGTGCGAATGCGGCTTAATAGGCCATTTGCATGATGGCGTCATTTTACTACCAAGACCAGAATGCACTGCGTAGCTTCTATCGTCAGGCAAATTTCACCAATTGCCTCGTTATTCCCTGAAGAGTACCAAAGCATCCTGGTCATGGTAATAAAATGACGCCATCATGCAAATGGCCTATTAAATCGCATTCACACCCTCCATTTTTAAGCGGGTGAGAAAATGACGTCACTTTCTCCTAGATCCAGCTCTCTGAGGGCTTATTGCTCGGAGACGCTGCAGGCAACGGTGGTGCTTTAAATAAAAAAAATCCTGTCAAAATAGTCTTCCTCCTGAAATAATTGCATAAAGTCTCGCATGCCGAGTATTCAGCACAAGTACTTTCAAAATCTGAAGAAAAACGAAAAGTGATTTTTGATCGTAGAAGCTCTTAAAACAATTAAAGAAATACCTCTTAAAGAGCGAAATTATGAAAATGACAGCTTGACATCGCGAACACGGCAGCGAAAGAAACACGCAGCAAGTACAAATAAATGGTGGCCATTTGAACAGCGTGCGAAATTCAAGGAGTATCACACCGAAACTCGGAACACTAAGTTTTATTTCAAACCACTGTTATGGAAAGCGAACATTTCATAGCTCTTTCCCGCATTCCTCCCAGTCCCTACGGTAAGTTAAGAAAGGAGGCTACGGTAGGTAACATTCAAAATGGCTGAAGCAAAGGTTTTCCCGTCACATCATTTTGCCCACCCCAGCCTCGTTTCATAACTTACCGTAGGGGACTGGGAGGAATGGGTGAACGGTCTATTGTTAGCCAAATAGAATTTTAAGGACAAGGGCTGAGTTGCTCGAAGCATGGTTAACGCTAACCATGCTTTGAGCAACCGGCTCCTGATATTGTGAGAAACAAGCAAACAGCTGTAAGATATGGTATTAAACAGATATTTGATTGACGATTTCAGAGAAAATATGTAGTCAAGGCCATTGCTCATGTGTTCTTCGTTTTAACGTGGCCTTTATTTTGTTTTCATTAACCCTCTTCAAGCAAACTGCAACACAACGCATAATTCATTTTACATTTAAATGTCTATCGTTCGAAGCGACTGTGTACGTCAGGAAATTTAAAAGGCATTTCACGTCCAATGTATTTTGTCAAGAAATACAACGGGTCTGGTTGGGAGGCGGGAAAAGAGGACGCGGAAAGTGCATGATTCTCAACGTGGTGGGAACCAGGAGAAACTGCAAAAATTAAACAACAACGCTTGATATTTTGTTATGATGTAAGGGACCTTTAGATTGGAGTACGTTTCGTTCTGAGCACGCGCACTTGGAAAATTTTCGACCTCGAAACCTAATGCACGTGCTCAGTACGGAAAACCAGTACTCGTAGTCGTACTCGTACTCCAATCTAAAGGTCCCTAATCGCAACAAAGTGAGCAACTTAAGCAGTTGCCAACAGGCCTAAAAAAAAAACAGGCCCCAGTTGTTTGACGGGTGGAAAGCCCTGTCCACTGGATAACTCAATTGGTTTTGCTAGCACTTATCCACTGGATAGTGATTTATCCGGAGCATAGCATTATCCAACTTTTGAACAACTGAAGCCAGGGGGCTTGAACAAGACTCGAACCAATGTGCGATTGCACTGCACACTGCTCTTCCATTTGCGAGTTGGCACTAGATCCCGTAAGAGGTGATTTGCATGATAAAGAATCATATATTTGGACTGCAATATAGATCGTTTTCACTCACATGAAATTTACTGAAACAAAATGATATCCTTGCATAAAAATGAAGTTCAATTCCCCTAAGATTGTTCAAGTACACCAATATGGCCGTCGTGACGTTATGTGAAAATGATCTATGGCTTCATCGTCATGCGATCAGCATTCAGAACTTACGGGATATAATACGGACTCGCAATTGACCAGCTCCCAATTGGCTATTCTTTTCCATTATTCTCTACATCCTAATATTTTTTCTCTATCACCTAATACTTTGAAACCAACAAAAGTGCAAAGAGTAAAGTCGGAAAAGAAAGAAATCTTGATTTAATTACATATTTTGGTCTTCAGAAGTTGTTTATTTGTACAGGTAATCACATGATTTCAAGTGCAATTTGGAATAAATAAGCACGAGTAAATTTTTTCCAAGACTAACAAAATTGGTTAACTCTAACCCTAACTTCAATGATTTAAAGTTTTTTAAGCCGCAAAAAGTTTTTTTTCTCTTTCTTGCACTGAATTACCTTTTCTGCACTGAATTACCTTTTTTCTGCATTGTGTTTCCTGAAAACTGCATTTCTCTATCACAATCTGAATCGAAATTTTTTTTCAAGTATATTATTAGTATTAAATAGCGATTATTTAATTATCTGGGTAGCCTGTTTCCGAGATGGTCCTGGGAACCAGTAATAATCATAGTCTATGCTCGACACCACGGACTCAACGCAAGCAACCACCTTTGATATCTCCTGGAAAACCGTGGGAATGAGCGAAAAAAAAAAAGCGTGTCCAAGCGCTTTCAACAAGACTAGACACTACCTGTTTTTCCTGCCCTTTTTCTTTTCATTTTTCTCTCTGTTTTGAGCAATTTGTCAAAGAGAAAACTTGTGTCACCTAACTCGTCGATGTCACATGTTAAAAAAAAGACATACCCGCAAGTTATCTTGTTCTTCAAAAATGTGTCCCCCACCCCGGGGACGTAATAAACGACGAACCGAAGAAGGCTGTTTCTTTGCATTGAACAAATGTTTCCTTTTACTTTTTTCCCAGCATCTGTGTGCCCCCAATGTATCTACAAAAACAGATTTAACGAGACAGAAGGACATCATGTAAGTTAACCGTTAGAATGTGTATGAGCAAAACCTTTGTGTAGAAACAGCGTGATATTAAATTAATCTGATCGCTGAAATTTAACAAGATATCTTTCGGAAGTTTAGGTAGCCAATGATTATGGATTATTACTTTACGTTCATGCTGTTTAGCGTGCGGCCATCGAGTTAATGATACACGTGGGCAGTTTCGAGAGCACGAGAAAAGCATAAACAACGGCGGCGAAGAGGCGAGCAACTGTAACCACTTGAGTGCTGTCAGAATTTTCCACATGCAAGATAAACTGACATACACGCAAAGTAAATTCATGAGCCAATTATTTTGATGTTGTGAAGTGCATTTTCCACAAACCAAGAAAAAGTTCGAGTTTGTTTACGCCATTTGTAGCGTACTCGACAAGACACGTGGTAAAGCAAATATGTTTTTCACACGAGCGAGAGTTGGTTACACAATGAATACTGTAATCGAAGCGAACGAAGAAAATTGTCGGTTTAAAATTTAACAAGTAACGAAGAAAAGAAAATCCTACCTCATAAACCCTTGCAGCTTAGCGTTCCAGAATTTGCGAAGCAAGACGTTTTCTCCGTAAAAATTTTTCATTCTCCCATGGTGGGAGCAATTTCGGCAACGGTAGAAGCGCATCTTAACTTAGCTGTAATGAGCCACTTATGCTTTCAAACAAAGCAGAAAATTTGTAGCAAAGACTGCGAGTTACTTCGCTGCTCTTCTTGCAAAAACATTTCTGGGCTTTGTAGCCTCTCGTCTGGGGGCGGCCGGCTGCCACTTTGACCCCCCCCCCCCCC
>BLFK01000033.1:345573-371439 GCA_014634185.1 Astreopora myriophthalma
CCCCCCCCCCCCCTCTCCCCAACACGGAGACACGGTTACAAGGATCGGAAGGTATATACCGCCACTAAAAGGGATAGCTCAGCGAATTATGTTGAATTTAGAAGAAGAGTCGATCGATGGATTCCCTACAAGAATACTTTATTGTGAGGTTATTTCAACTAGAAAGCAATCAGTTTTAAATGACCTTGTATCTCTAGCCTGGTGACGAATGGAAGGATGGCCCTTGCAAGACAATCAAGTGTGATAGCGTCTTTAATGACTGCATTAACGAATACATAGTACAGATCCTTGTGACAGTTGAGAAATGTGACGCGTGCGAGATGGTGAGTATTTCAAAAATGGCAAGTATGATCCTTTTTTATGGTTGATAATTTCACTTGTTAAGACTTATAATTACTGAGTGTGCCACTATTGAAACCTAAACCAATCCACAGTGAGTCACGCCGGACCGGTAGTGAGACAGTAAGCCAATCACTCCCTCCATCAGTCAGGCCAATTTATTCGGTCAGACAAACGTACGACATGCATTGCGAAACGCGATTTAGGGGAACAGCAAGACAGTGCCAAATCCATAATTCAACTGATGACAATCGTTAAAATAACCTCAGATAACTTTAAAGGTGGCTAAGTTTACTAGCATCAAATACAGCAGTTGACTCCCGCAAACTCGAACCCTCAATAACACGATCCAAAAGTTGATTTACCCGCCGCGATGTGCCTTATATGATTTTGATTTACTTTCACCTGCATACTCGAAACCTTGATAACTTGACCCAACTACTTAGAGTGGTTTGTCCTGTTTCTTCAGGTCATTTTGTTTACAATTTTACCTTCGATAAAATTCGTTGTTTGTGTTGATCCCCCTTTCCCTAGGGATATTACCGACCTCCAAGTGACGAAGTCTGCTGCCCTCAATGCGGTATGTAAACTAGCCTTGTCACCATTAAGAGAAAACACGGACACGTACGTACGTACGTACACATGCATACATAGATACATGACGAACCTTGGTAGTTAATTAATTAACCAACCAACCAATTGAATATTACTTTGAATTTTTTAAATTCGAAACAAAGAAATAAGCCCACATTCTCTTTTAAGCTCCCGAATAAAAATGCATTAAGATCGCATAAGCCGGAGAGGGGGAAGGTCGGCTTGTTGCATTTCTAATGTAATCACACTTTACTCCACAGTTCCCTCCATACCAATCCCGCCGGCCGATAAACATGATGTCTGCGAGCTTAAAATACACAAGAAGCAACATTACATTACAATGGAGCCTATAGAGAACGTGACCTGCACATCAACAGAAGCAGTCGATATCACATCATGCAAGGGCAACTGTCAGTCATCGTCCATAGCTACCCACGGGGCCGACCTGTACAGTCCAGCCTGCGCATGCTGTAAGCCGTTTGTTATGAAAGAGCAAAAGATTAACCTGACTTGCACGGACCAACAGCCTAGGGAAACAACCTTCACTGTCATATCTGAATGCAGGTGCGACGCATTCAAGTGCGTGGCCGGACCGTCACACGCAGGCGAAATAGCTGTGAACCCGGAGACACATGCCGTAGTTACAGGAGAAAAGAGGAGACGGCGTCGACAAGTACTATCGCGGTTGTTTGCGCTTCCACCGTAGAAGGCACGACAAATTAATCGGCAGGGAAACTCGAGCATGGGTAGACTAGAGAAAGGGACAAATTGGGAGGAACAACAGAGAATTATGATCTCTACATTTTATGTGAAACGTACGAGTTCACTAACAAGAGATAAGTGAAAATCTGAAATTAGCACATTATCACTGTAACAGTGAACAGGGGATCCTGAAATAAAACTTACTACTGATTGCACGGGTCTAATCCAGTCTGGTTTATGAGACTCACAGATTGTTTATTATATTGACGGGGACTCGAGCGGCATATTTTGCGGATCATAAAAAAAGTGAGGATTTCGCTACGTCTTTTTGCTTATTTTCTCTGTTTGCGCAAAAAAATACCTTTTCTATACAATAAGGAAGAAAACGGCGCAGCGGATTGAAGTTACAAATATTATGTTCTCCTGGACATCTGCAAATTGTTAGACTTTCTAGTCTTCTCGAATAAGGACGATAAAGCGAAGGTCCCGTCTCATCACACTTGTGTGGGACGTTAAAGAACCCACACACTGTTCCAGTAGGAGACGTAGTCCCCGGTGTGATGGTCCATCACTCATTCTGTTGTGGGGGGCTCCTCGATCACATGTTTTGATTACCATCGTACTTCCTCTACCAGCCACTACTGAACTCAGTCACTTAACTTTTCACCTGAAAGCACTGTCATGACTTTCACATGACATTTTTAATCTCCTCGTTACCAAGAAAACGACGACATCTTGCAAACCAGCTTATTCTTGTGCTTCTGTGTGCTTCGCTTGACCCTCAAGGGATACTCGTTCCCATAAGATATCACTGAAAGAGCCGATTAATCAATCGATCAATCAATCAACATATCAATCACTCGATCGATCAACTAATCAGACAGTAACTCAATCGTGAAGCTGGCAAATGAATAATAGCAAGCTACCAAGCAATATGTCTCGATCGAATGGTGTTTCCGTCCGCATTCGTGACCTGGTTGATTATAATGTGAAGACAACTATTGCTTCTACAATGTACACGTCGATCTTTAATGCACAAAAAGATAGAAACTCTTTCGAGATAGTATCGTGTTCTCACATAGAACGGTATAAAAATAACTTTACAATTCTTGACACTTTATTATAAGAGCTTGAGGGTAAAGTTCTCGATAAAATAATCATCTTAATAACTCCATTAAAAGTTGGATGCAGTTCCATACAAAACGCGTTTAACTTCCTTAGATTTTCTTAAGTTTATTCACTTAGAGCTTAGTTTATTGTAGACTCATACAGATGAAATCCTAAAATATGACTGACTGATGAAATGAATGGTAATCAGCACTACCTTCCTAGAATGCTGTTTTGCACAATGGGGGTGAAATCCTTAAACGTGGCCGTTAAAATGAAAGCTATCGAGCAACATTTTCCTGTATTTGTTAAGGCGCACCTACTCTCAAAATGTTTTCTTTCACAAAAGTTATCTCAACACCATAAAATATACTTTGCCTTTTCTACTCTAGATTTCGCTTTTAATGGGCCTCAGAACTTGCGTAATGTAAACAAAACTCCCCGAGGTCAGTTGTCCCACGACCGAGCTAATAAGAGGCATTGGTCTATTCCTTCGACGACATCACAAAGTGCTTTGAATTACAGTTTGGAAATAATTTTTCATTGCAAAGCAGTTTTCGACGCTATCGAAGCAATAGAACCATGCCTCTCACTAGCTTGTTGGGAAAAGTGACGGCGGCTACCTTTGCCACATTTTAAGGTGGGGCTTTACCTGAAAAGAGTACACTTCTTGTATCACCAGTAACAGTGATAGTTTTAATCCGACCCATAGCAAACTATTCATCACTGGAAAGTTCATAAGCCAAAGATGCAAAACTCTTGGATACTCGAGAAAAGATTTCTGTTTGTAAAGTTAACCAAAAAAGGAACTTTTCATGTCATTTCAAAGCGTAAGAACTAATTGTTGAGATGAATGAAGGATTTTCCAAAACTTTAAAATCACACCTCAAGGGAACCTGAAAACCTAGGTGAACATTTAGTGGTCATTTTTCCCCAGCAAGACTTTGGCAAAGTCCTTGATTCATCTCAATCCTATTATTAAGGAGTACCGACTGTCTTGAAAGTTTCAGGTAAATAGCTTAAATCGTTAGTGAGATATCTTTCTCAAAGCCATTAAAAGGTAATATTGAGAAAAAGGTCTTCAAAGTTAAAATAACTATATCTCAGGCCTGTATCGAGAATTTCCCGGCGGTAAAAGAGACATATATTTGCAAATATCAAAGAAAAACAGCCACTAGTTTGTAGGCCGATAGGTGAACTTGTCAATCCTCAAGCAAACAAAAAAAAAATCACAATTTTGAGGACGATTTTGCGCCTTAAAGCGCAACGGCTAAATAAGTTTGCCACGGGCGACGAGATTCATCTTAGCGGAAAATGTTTGAGGTAGGTAGTCTTTAAGTAATGCACAACAGCACTTTCTTGTGTTCGATTGACTTGAAATGAAAAATATTAACTACAGAATAGTTTATATTTTTTTGTAGAATATATATTCATAATGTACACTCTTCTTATTGCTCCGTTATAATATACGTATATTCTACAAGGCGATATTACACCTCTTACAACCATTTAAATATATAATACAAACGCGAATGAATATCACATGCACCTGTATGCATAATTGTAACGATAATATTTTACCTCAAACTCTTGTATTGCGTTCCTGTAAATGCATTCAACATAACTAAGTTCCGGAAGAAACAACATAATCGTATATCACTTATTTTACAAATAGAAGGTCTTAAGTATTACGTGTGCGAAATATAGATTTTTCTTCGAGATCTCAACTTAGTGGCTCAATGCCTTAAAAAAGAAAATAAAAGAAACAGAAACAGTCTGAGGAAAACAAGCTTTGACAGGGATTTCTCGTTGTGCGTGAATCAAATGCTACAATAAAGCCATCGATCATGCAATCGAAGTGCAGGACCCCCGAACCTTTGTTAATAGGGGTGATTTCTAAAGCTTAAATACCGACTGGGATGGCAGCTGGGGTTGAGGAATCAAGTCATGGAATAACAAACTATTGTGCTAACGGCGAGTTCCTCTTGAACCCTGGGTAACTCCAGTCTTCAGGGGCAGACGGTCAGTTTAGAGGTTAATACAAAGCACAATTTTGCTGGCGCCTGTAACTACCAAGAATAGAATAATGGTTTGTTCCATACATTGGAAGACCTAAAGTGAGGGCCTCTTTTTCTTTCTAACTCCCCGCCACTCAGCCCAATCTAACAAACTGCGCTAACACCTACTTATAAAGGTGTAGTTAGTTCCTTGTTGAGTTGGTCCCAGCTGCAGCTGTCGGGGAGGTCCTGGACCGTGGACTGGGAATGGCTAGATCAAGGATCCACGTCATGCAACAACGAAGAGACTGGAAGATAAACAAAACTTGCGTTTGCATATCAGCTATCAGTGTTGTCCCTGTTCTTGTTCTTATAAAGAGAAAGAAGTCACACAATTACAGTTCCATCTCCAAAAATTAGAAAATAGTGTATCTTCCAGACTGAGAAATTCAAACTTCCACATTTATCACTGACAGAAATTTTCAAGTGAAAGAAACTTAACAGTTTCCCCTTCCAGTTTTCCAGCTTAAAACCAACCCCAAGAGTGATATATCCCTGTATCTGAGCTCCAAATAAGCTAGGCATAGCCGGCCCTAACGGCCCCTATCCAGGATACAAAACTCTTCCCTGTTTCTACCTAATTAACCTTCATTCACTTTATACACCTTATTCCAAAATGGCTGCCATTTTCAGATCCTTTTGTTTTTATTCAAATTAGCCCTCGATGCCTCTTTCTCAAGCTCAAAATTCAAAAGAATAATTTACCTTGAACGAGGCAACAAGGGCTAATTGGAATAAAAACAAAAAAATATTAAAATGCCGGCCATTTTCGAATAAGGTGTATTAAGTTACTACAATACCTGTTGCCACCTGGTGTTCAGATCATCCATGGTTTGCTGCACAGATTGGAACACCACTGACGAACAATATTCTCGTATGGATTTTCCTTCTTGTAGCAAAGCTTTTAGCTTTGAATAGTTCGAGTTGATCAGTCTTTGCAGACCCTGAAAATGATCAATTACAAAAGTATACCTTGAATGTACTTCAGGTCACGCCCATGGCTCTCCATACGGTAGCCGTAGGGTATTTTGCACGACCGGCGGAAGGATCATTTTTTCATTAAAAATACCCGTAAGCGCATAAATGATAAGACACTTTCTCTCTCCTGGCAAAAATACGAGACTTGGTCAACAATCCTTGTTTGACTACAACACCCATTTTGATTTAGACAAGACTGCTTATTGTGACAAAGAGAACAACAATCATCCCTATAAATTTGATGATTTTTAAAAGGAAATAACCAACTAGAGCGACATGAACCTAAAGTCGAAGTAATCGACACTCCAGCTAAAGAGTCGCATGGCCGGATAACAATCGGAAGTAAATCCACGCAGCGGATGCTAAGCGCGGCAAAACGCGATCCAGTTCACAGACTGTTTTTGGTTCCTGTTTCTAATCTTTTAGAAGCATAACGCAAAAAAAAAATATATATATATATATATAAACTTATTTTTTTCAATTTCAAAAATATGTAACTGCATTTATCCCAAGAGCTTCCAATGGCTCATCTAGGGGACGCATGTAACGCGAATTTTGTTTTTCGCCAACCACTGAGCGTGTGATTAACATCAGTTTTTCTACATACCTTAAGTTTATCGAGCTGGACACCTGGCTCTTCATCGGAAGTGTAAGGATCCAGTTCAATTAACTTGAGTTCCGCTTCCGTAAGAAAGCTGTTAACTTCCTGTTGCAGCTGTTCAAATTTATCCGCTTGGTTTGACAGTTTACTCTGTCTACTGACAATGTTTTCAGTGCGACTGAACATGGCTTGCCATCGGACTTGTGCAGACTCTACACCGAGCCTGATATCACATGCTGAGCTTGTCTTAACCTCCAATATAAGATATTTACTGCGCTTCGTGATACGCTCCAGCTGGGATTTGTGGTTAGTTATGTCCTTCAGGAACACCTGGAGAAACGCATTAGATAATAAAATGTGTTACCCCAACTACCCCTGCCATTACCACTGCCCTCCCCGATACAATGCATTGTGTAAAGCTGATGGTGCGATAATTTTCTGTCTTAGTAATGCGTTCCCAAAACTAACGTAAATACATAAATAACCAATTAATTCATGATCAATCGATGAAATGCACTGGGAGTGCAGTTTTGGGGGGACTATTCCGAATAAGAATAGATGGAATGGTCGGTTTACGCGGGGTTTTTTGGGACTTACTACGTTTTCGGAGTGAACGGAATAGTACTCTGCTCTCAATAGCAGAATGAACGGAATAAACAGAATACGGTTTACTCGGAATACATATGATACGCGTTTATTTGGGGGGGGGGGGATTATTTTGGCGCCCAAACCGTGCGCGGCCTCCAAACGTCACTCTTAATCGTGTCCAGACTATTCCGAGTGTTAGTTCTCAGGTCACCTCTGCAAGAACCATTAAGTTTTCGGAATACGCGTTTTTCGGGAAAACCTTATTCCTGTTATTCCGTTAATCCTAAACCGGAATAGGAATGGACAGAATAGACCCCAAAAAATGCACCCTAGAATTAACAGAGGCACCTCCACAGAGTGGGTATTCCTCCGAAGAATCCAGATCAACTTGAAACTTGGGAAATGTTGCTTTTCGAGGGGAGGGGAAACCAGGAGTACCCCGGAGAAAAACCTCTTGGAGCAGAGAAGAGAACCAACAAATGACAAATTCAACCCAGGTATGACACTGAACCCCAGCCACATTGGTGGGCGGTGAGGACTCTCACCACTGCATCATCTGTGCTCCGTAGTTACCTTGCATGATAATACTATTATCACTATGAAGCGTGACAAAGTGATGTGGTGTGAAATGAAAGAATGGGTGAGCTCCTAAAGAAACGGTGGTGCTGGGTTGATTCGGAATGAAGCATATTGGTCACCATGAAGAGCTTTAAAACATATCGAGTGTTGAGCCCTGCCGAGGGGCCAACGCTAGCTTCTGAATCTGTTCGCTAACTTGTCAATGACCCAATTGACAGCAAAGTTTAGTGTGAGTGTGACACTGCAGCCCTGCCCTTCATGGAACAAACATAAATTACTTCATGAATCTTTACCTCAAACCGTTTGAGTCTGCTCCTGGATGTGTTCAGTTCCGATTTCATGTCGCCTTCAGACTTTTCAATGGAGTTTTCTATTTCATTAATCCATTCTACAAACTCATCATATTCACTCCAAAACTCCTTACACAACAGCAGCCTCTCTTCTGCTTGCCTCCTTTTGGCAGACACTGTCCAAGACACATTGGACCAGCGACTTTCAAAACTCTCCCTTGACCTTTGCAAAGTCAGCCGGTCTGCTTCTGATGGGCATGCCATGCGATCATGACGAAGTTTCTACCAAACAACAACCAACATAGAATCATTTTCAGTAAGCTGGACTTTTTCGTGTTTAAAGCGATTCGGTTAACCAGCTTAACAGACTGTTGGGTTTTTTACTGAGTTGTACATGTAACGCCTACGATTAATGAAAAAATGAAACAAAGTTGAATCGTTTTTAATCGTAATCAAAATGTAGGTAGTTTTCAACCCACGGTATAAAATCACCTTTGATGTCACCAACTGATTTAATGAAACAGCTTTTATCACGGTCATCATTATTATAATCATCGTCAGGATGACGATGCTGAACTATTGACTTTCGGAATAGAGTTACCTTCTGAAGGTATAGCACATTTCACAGAAAGAACAAATTTTTCAACCTTTTTTCCAACCTTTCCCCAGCACTAGACTAATTAGTATCAATTATACCTCACAAAGTCGCAGAACTGTTTCTACATCACCAGCATGCTTCTCTACATCCACCTCAGTTTCCTGACAAATCACCAAATAGAAAAACCTCAAACCTCAAACTAAAAGCAATATTGAACAACCCTAACCACTTTTAAAGGTTACACGGTGCGCAAAGTAGCAGGTCTAGTCTGCTTCCCTGTAATCACAGAAAAGTAACCAATCATCCCTTCTTTATTACGAAAAGAGGTTGGGGGTGTTGAAAACAACACGACTTGATTGATGTGCAGCATGTTACGTGACCGATTTCCTTCATGGGACATCCTGACCATAACACAATGAACTATCATGTTCAATCCTCCATTCTAGTTTCCAAATGATACCTTAATTTCTTTCACTTTTCTCTGTATATCTGCAACAGCACACAAGTGCGCCACAGTAAAATTCAGCAATCTGCTCTCAAGCTTGGCAATCCATGTGTTCAGCTGTTTCAACTGTATTTCCAGTAGTTTCAGTCCATAACGTGTTTCTTCAGCCTTCTTGTATGTAATGCCCAGCTGCTGACACAAAGCACGCCAGCGATCATTCAGGTCCTTCTGCTTCTTAGCAACCACCCCTGAATAAGGCGTGCCACCAGCTTTGCTGACGACATAATAGGCACACTCGTTCATTGTGGATCTGTTGGCCTCGTGACTTTCAATATCACCAACGTAGACCTGTGTAAAAGATGTAAAGTCGGTGATATTTTCATAACACTGTTAGTGGCTGTGTGTGCAATGTTCAAGCAACATATCCCCCGCATTGCTCGCCTTTCCAACGAGGAGTGCTGCTATCCTTAAGATGTTAACATTGCAGAAAACCCTGAATACAAAGAAACCTTTGCAGGATAAACGGTATGTTCTGTTGCTTTCAGCACAGTGAACACTCCGTGACTGTGATAAAAAGGTTAGGACCCAGTCCTCCCTCTGAGACAAAACACTTGCACTCTTGAATGCTGACATTGAAACGGGTAGCATTAAATAACATCAGGTGAGGTAGATTTGGTGACCAGCGGTCAGGGTTAGGGTTAGGGATTTTGTGTGGATTCTCATTATTGCGGGCGCAGAAAACTGCTCAATCCCTGTGTTATCTAATGCTGACCTGACCCATTGAAGGATTCTTACCACCTTGTAAAGTACACTTGAAAAAACACCGCAAACAAACAAACAAACAAACCTGGAATACGGTATCCCCTTGATCGTCTGGAATACTGAGAAATGACTCCTCCAGGTCCCGAGAGACTGATGACTCTATATTAGCAAGCCAATGAGACAACTTTTCATGCAGCAGAATGAATTGTTCAAATTGCCTCAATATGTCTGCAGAGGACTGCAGCGAATTTGAGACAAGATGGCAAACATTTTCCCAAAGGGATGTCATGGATGACACTTGTTTTCGTATTCGCTCAGAGTCGCACTGGTCTGTTGATTTTGTTAGCTCTTCAGCTCGCTTCCTTATTTTCACCAGCTGTGGCTTACGGATGTCAATCTCTCCAGCAATTGCCTTTAAAATACACACAAAACAATACTTTTAGTTTAATACATCACTATCGTGAAATGAGGTATTCCAAGAGAAAGATTGAAAGGAGTCTTAACAATCCTGTTAGCCAGCCCTTCAACATTTGCGAGTGTTCGAAAGCGAAAGCGAACACATCGCAACTATTCGAAGCTGAAACAAACCAAGATTTATGATTTTGTAGTCATACTTCATACAACCCCGTGAATCACCAAAAAAAATTTTTTTTTCGAAAACTAAGTTACAAATTGAACCAAAAAAAGCAAAATAGCTCAGCTTATAGCCAAATTGCTACGGCATGTAAATCCAAGAACTGCACGACAAGTCCGTTCATTCCATATGAATATATTTTCGTTTTAAAGTGCTTATCAAGAGAAATTTCTTTTGGCATAGTTATGAATTTTACCCTTTGAAATACATAATTCCAACGTTTAAGACTTTTACGGTCAAAATTACCAATTTTATTCCTCGCGAAGCGACGGCCTTCTCGCGTAGCGAGGTTAATAAATTTGTCGGGCCGAAGGCCCGCGCTCGGGAGCTAAGCCGCGCGAATTCGAGAGGAAAATATATTTATATTTAACAATTATTCGCCGAAGGCGAAGTGAATATTGGTGAATATTTACCGAGACGTAGTCTAGTAACCGCTGCCTCACAATGGCGCACTCTCATGTTTATTCATTGAGGCCGAACGTGTAATTTCATCGAGGAGTGAAAAATGTCTAGTATTGGTCAAACACGACCAAATTCCCATGCAAATGAACCACAGGAGCACGCACAAGGGGCAAGACATATTCGCCGAAGGAGATTAAAGAACGAAACTCCTGAACAACTTGAAAGGCGACTTCAGATTCAGCGCGAGCAGTGAAGAAGAAGGAGACATCAGGAAACCACAGAGCAAAGACAACATCGCTTGGCTCAGCCAAGACAGCACATTCCTTCACTCAAAATTAACTGCCCAACCAGCCCTAGCTTCGCGAGGGTTTGCGAGTCACGTATTTCTAGTAATGCTATGAAGTGAGGCTGTTTCACCTTCAAAAATGGTCAAGAGACTTGGTCGAGTTTATTGCTAAAGGTCATATTGGTGTGAAAAGTTTGTTTATGCCCATCCAGTTCTCAGTCAGGTTCATGTTGCAAGGAGGATCTATATTCAATTTACCGAAAGGAACGTGTGTACAGCGATCCAAAAACAATCAGCGTATCCGAGACTTCAAGCATAACCAAAGAAGTTAGCAATTACGAGGCAGATGAAGATATAGAGGTCATATACAGCCGCATCACACCGTATGAAGACGGGCCGCTTGTTGAAGCTCACGTTGATCACAACATAGGAGACGAAGACGACGACGAAGCCGACCTAGATGGCCTGACACCAATCGTCTTGGAAGCCAGATACGAAAGAGAAGTTCCAGTAAATTCATGCTCCGTGTAATCGCAGTATCTTTCATAAACATTTGTGCTGAGGTTGAGAGGTCATGGAGGCCACCTTCCGAAATGGCAAATTCTCGAGTTTTACTTGGTTTGCAGCCAGTGTGATCAGGCGTGCGCGCTTTTCTCTCACAGCTAGTTAGAATTCAAGCTTCGTTGACATTCTTGCTGTCATTAAAATTCTTCATGGATTCTTTATGGATTTGACCTTACTTTCTTCTTATTCAAGTTAGCCCCTGTTTATCCATTTTTCTTCAAATTAGCCCTTGTTTTTTTGTGAAATTAGCCTGCATTAGCCTTGTTCTTTAGGGCAAATTTTGAAGGCAATATTTTACCTTGAAAGAGGTAACAAGGGCCATTTTGGAATAAGGTGTATGGAAAAGACATTATTCTTATCTTTCTTTGTCAAGAATTGAAGAATTGCTGGAATGTCAATTTTTAGGGTCTTAATTAAGTGTTTTCTTTAGAGTTTACCACAAATTACGTTATTTATTCATTTTCCAAAACTATGTTGCACATTGATCTGATTTCTCAAAATGCTCCTGCCATATATTTTAATTTTAAAACACTGAGTTAGAATGGTCATAGCAATTTAGGGTTAAGAAACTAACTGCTGCCATAAAACTAAACCTAAATAATTACTTTAGGAAACAAAGGACGACTTAATCTCAAATCGAAAGGCAGAGTAGGGCAAAAGAGAAGTAATCACAAAATAGCATTTGAAAACTCCATTGAAAATCATGCTATGAGCAGGAACAATGACTTCCAAAATTTAAAAGCAGTAACCTTCATGGTATCCAGCTCCCTCTCTAGTTCATGGACTGCAGTAGCCTTGGAGTGGGATCTCAGAATTTTTTCTTTCTCTTTCAACCAAACCATGAGGTTCTCCATGAGCGAAGTGTACTCTTGCCAGTCCTTCAATGACAGTTCCAGCTGCTGTTGGTTTGTCGTCACATGGTTTGTGATCACCACCCATCTTCTTGTCACTTTGTCAAGCTCACTAGTGGCCTGGTTACCTAGACTTCCTCTACATTCCTGAATGATCTGCTGACCAGTGGAGCACAGGGCATTGTATTTTGGTCTTTGACAGTTGATCTCTTTTTGGCACATCTAGAAGTAAGGAAGTGAGGAATCTTCACATTTTGAGGTGTAAGTTTGTGGGATTTAATTAATACAGTAAAGAACAAGAACAAAAAGAAGAAGAGGAAGAAGAAGAAAAGCCATATATTACCATTAATACCAAATTAATACTGGATAATTTTCTGTGTACCAAAAACAAAAACACATGTTTGATTTTCATGAACAGTGTAAACCTTTGCAGGTTACCTTTTGGGTTTCAAGGTTTATGGGATAGGTAGGGAATGGGGGAGGTGGAGCAGGAAAAGGATAAACAAAATTGTACGAACCCTGCCACTCTAAAACCACAAAATTAAACACTCTCTAAGCTGAAAGGTGAAAAAACTTGAAGTCTGTTTAAAAAGGATTTCCAGTGTATATCCATTTGTATTTTGAAATGTTGCCAATGAAGAACGACTTCCCAAACCTTGACATGCTCAAAGTGAACTTTCATCTGTTGAATACTGGCACAGGACGGAACTGAGAATCCACTGTGACTTTCAATTTCATTCATCCAAGTCATTAGCTCTTCGATCCACCGTTGAAACTCTTTCAGTCGATCAACCTGTCTTCCAACTTGTTGTTTGTAGTCATCTGCACGCCTCAGCACTGAACTCCATAGCTGGTGCATGTGAGACACATTATCATCCAAGCATGATTTGTATCTGTCAACAGAATAACACCTACATTAATTTTAACTGTTAACCCTTTTCATCCTGAGGACTACTTACCCTTGGAGATGCATGATTGAAATGCAAAGCAAAAACAATACCACAGACAAGCAACACCAAAGACAGTCACTACAATCTGCGACCACAACCACAAACGCAAAAGTGTGCATATAATTTGAACTTGAAGCATGGTGACAGTTCACAGCAAGCTTTTGCAGCACATGTAATACACTTGAGACTCTTCAGTAATGAACACTTGGTTGTCAGTCTTTCTTGCATTGTACCTGCTATTAGTATTGTGATCCCGGCCAAGGTCCTCTGATTGTCGTAGAAGGGACTCAAAATCAAGGCGGTATCGGTCAAAGTTTCTTTGAAAATCCTATGGAAAAAATTTGAATGACAGAGAAAAACAGGTTGGATGAGAAAAAGAAAAACAAACAAGTAAAGAAACAAGCTCTACATCTGAAACAATGTTATGAAAAAGTCACTAAAAGTCTTTCATCAATCAAGTTCTAAAACTAAAAGAGAGCAAAGAAATGGATGATAAACAAGCACTTCCTGTACTGCTAAGAATTAACAATTGCAATTAGATCAATATCTTCATAAGATGTAGAGTTTGGTCCATTGGTTCACTAAATGTATGAAATAAACTGAATTACTTTTTAAACATCAGTGTCAAAGGCGGTGAGGAGTATTAACAGCCTCTACAAAGAGTAGCTCACACTGTATTTCTTCTTCTAGCACAAAAACAATACCTCTACTCTCTCAACATCCACTGCCATGTCTGTCTGATCCAAACTTGTGTTATCTGTGGCTCCCAGAACAGTTTCCAGAACAGAACAAATTTTTGTATGTGCTTGGTCAAATTCCCTTTGCCTTCTGACAGTGTGCTTGTTGTCATCAATTGATGTTGTGAGTTTTCCTCTGAACTCTGTCCACTGTTTTTCAAGTTGTGTAACATGGTTTTTCAGTTCTTGGAATTCTTTTGGAGCTGAACCCTCCACTTTCTCATCCACACTGCTGTGTAAGGACTCTAGTCTGTTATGTGACTCCTCAAGATCTTGCAACAGTTCCTTTAAATAAATAATTTTGTGTCATTGGGTAAGATACATGGAAGAAAATGGACAAACACCAGGAGACTACCACTCTTCAAAGAAAGTGCAAATTTTGATATTTTATCCTGTGGATGACAGTTTCCTTTGAGCGTTTTTGTCCGGGTGAGTGCAGATGTTTCTGTCTGACTATTATTCCAACAACCTCGACACAGTTTGAGTGTTTTGAGACCATCTCACGACTCCTCACAAAGTTGACCTTAATTTTTCAATAAATTCTTAATTTAATAAGCAAAGCATAGATATAAGAGCGAGATGATGCATGTGAGGACAAGCTGGTGCAAAAAGAAACCCCAACCGTTTCTACTGATCACTCAACAAGACTATCTGTCTACAAATTACTACATGTATACACGGTGAGGAAGCTTTACACAAAGCTGTGAAAAAACCTGCCTGGAGTAGTTCCAGTCTTTCTGAATTCTCCATATCATTTCCGCTATTAGCCTTAGCTTCAGCATCATCTAGCCATGTCACCAAGTTCTGGAATGACTCCTGGAGCTGTGTGAAGCTCAGCGTTGCTGAAGTAAGCCTACATGCACCGAGAATACTAATCAGATATAGCATAAAAAAGACAAAGAACACTATTGCTGTGCAACAACATTCAATACACCTAGTACCACAAGCACTCACTTGCTCCTTGGATGTCATCAGTAAACCACATAGCATCTCAACTACTAGGTACATTTCTTACATTTCTCTTAGGTAAAAAGCAATTTTGAGTGAAGGAAGCTGGTAAGAGGTCAGAACCTAACTGTTGGCAAAGCAGTTACCAAGTTTTAAGTTGTTATTTTCTATCCTGTGCAGGTTACCTCCAAACTTTTTAATTAATATAGCCATATTCAAAAGGGGCTTGGATGTAGACATACAGTTCAGTTGTCATACTTTTTATTCCACATGTAAACAATGAAATACAGTCGACTCCCACTAACTCAAACCTTCACTAACCCAAAGTTCATAGTCACCCAAAGCAACGTTCTTTCCCTTCAAGTAACTCTCTTTATAATTTGTCTCTGATAACTCGAACACCTGGTAAAAACCTAAGCCTTCCCTGATTTCTCTTGAAGGTTTGAGTTCTTTAGAGTCAGCTGAGTTGGATCTCAGAGGAAAAGAGAAATTACTCTTCATGTTTGGTTTGCAGCTGCTCTTGAAGCGTGGAAAACTCTTGGTTGACATTATTCCTCAGCGTGGTGATGTGAGTTGCTAAAGAAGGAATCTTCTTTCTGAGCGATTCTCCAGTGGTATTGATTGAAGTGAGCCAATCATGATGAAGGTCAAGTTCTTGCTTCAATTGCTGAAATTGACAAAACAAAAGCCTCTCCATTAAAGGCAGGAGATAAACATGCAACATATTGCTGCTGAAAGTAATGTCCAACATTGAGACTCTGAAGCTACAATGACAAAAAGTACATAAAAGTGACCCCTTCAACACCATAAATTAGGTGGAATGTACCTCTGCATTTTTGTTTCGAAATAAAAACACTCACGGGAGCCGTAAACGTGCAGTGGCAAAAGATGTGTCATACATGTATAGTGCAGCTCATACTCAGTGCAAAAACCTGCGAAACCCACGTAACACAAAGAAAACAAAAGAAACAAAAGACCCCTCCCCCCAAAAAAAACATGAAATAACCTATTCTTATGGTTTTACGTAATGAAAACCTTGCGTCCTTGCGTTTGCGTCCATCGAAGAAAAGCTGGTCCCTTTTGACATCCCAAATTACAGTTTGGGGAGAATTGTCTTTATTTCTGAGGAGTACTAAGACGAGTTGTGTGAGGGGAAAAACTTGGGGGGGAAAACTTGGTGCGACTGGGTGCTTGTCTTGAAACAAAATGGCAGCTGAAGAAAGGAAGATGCGGTACCCTCGATCCTTAAGTCCTACTTCGTTAATGAAAAGTGGAGGAAAAAATATGAATAATGACAGTGCTCTGTGGGATAATTATATTTCGGCTTTCAAATTTTATCATTTACAAATCTGTTTGAGAAATTAATTATGTAATAGAAGCCATAGAAGTTAGCAGAAGTTAGAGACCTTGTGCCTAGTGACCGACAGGGTGATGTTTTCCATGACGTTTTGTCACCTCAATGTTTAAGCGTTCCGCTGAACTTCTTTGAGGTGTACATTGTTCGTACTAATCAACAGTTTTGCTTTGAATCCAGTTGTCACAACACTGCAGAACTTGCCCATACTATTTTGGTTTACCTCGGCGTAAGGAGCTGTGAAACTTTTTCTTTGTTTTGTTAGGTCGTGTTAGGTTAGGATAGGATAGAATATTTATCGTGTGAAAGCGAGGTAATCACAGAAGTTCACAGTTCGTTGTGAAGTCGATATACAAAGAATTTGTGCTTAAAAATAGAGTTCAATTCCCAATGAATATTTTTCTTCTTCAACATCACCGCCGTGCCGTGAAAGTGAATACACTCTATAGTCAGGGTTTTTATTTCAGCGGAAAAAATGTGTATGCGTTCAAGTTCAATAACCACAGACGACACAAGGAGGAAGGCCACACCGAGTACTGTGTAGGTGGTGCATTTCCTCAAACGGATGAAACAATTAGTAAATAAAACATGTCCCACATTCTCGAGTCGACATCAAGGCGAAAAATGGAACGAAGAAAATAACGTTGTAATATTGGGTCCTAAAGCCCTGAAATACCCTTTACTCCTATCAGTCTCCCAGGGTTATTTCAACAAATTTTTCAGTTCACCCCTTATCTCGAATTCGCAGGGAAGGGCGAGGGGTAGTGTAAGTCCACATGTACTTTAAGGCTGTTACCATTTGCTCGTCGACACACATTAACTCGTTATTCGTCGGGACGGCGGATATTCTCGCGTCCCGCAGAGGGGTCTAAGACGGAAAAACGCTCCCGTCACCAAAAGTTGTTTTTTTGTTTTTGTTTTTTGACATTTTTGGTTTGCTATTCGGGCGTGAACTTCTGCAAGTACAAATCTGATATCAATTAAGAGAAGAGCAAATACGGAGCATAGGTTCCCTTAAATCTGAGTGGGCGGGTGGGGCCTCTGGGCATGTCAACAAAAATTCTCGGTTTTTCTGAGATCCAAACATTTCAAAACAAGGCTTTACCTGACAAGTTGCTAGCTGTTCAAGCTGCTGCGTTAAAGGGGGGTCAACTGTCACGGTCCCATTTAAAACACCTGTTTGATTCTCAATCCAAGCCAGCAATTCGGAACACGAAGTCTCAAACCTCTGCCACTTCACTGATACGTCCTCCAATTCCTTCTCCTTATTGTTAAGACGTGTGGAGACTGAACCGAACCGTTCGAAAAGTCTTGTTATCTCACTGGTCAAGCGCTGAGAAGCCGCAGGTTCGCTATTTTCGGCCCAGTCCGTTGCTAGTTCAGTCACCTCCTCGATTCTACCTTTTATCTCGTTCATATCTCCTTGAAGTGCCTTGGAAAAGTCAAATAGCATAACAACTTCAATGACTACTGATATCCAAAATGAAATTAAAATAGCCGTTAAAAACTTATAAAACAAAAGTCACATCATCAATCTGTAAAACGTCTTTGCTCTTGAGTTTTCAATTCAAGTACTTTAATCGAGTTTTGTAGTCGCTATCAGATTTCATAGGCGATGAGCCTTGTCGTTCTCCTCTGGACGTGCTAAATCGTATCGATGTTCCTCTCAGTGTGTGGCGATCAAACTACTGAGCTGTAATCCAACTGCGATCTGACTAAAGAGCAATACAGAATCCTCAACGTGGGAACAACAAATAGGCCCTTATAACTACCCCAGATTTGTCCTACCAATTTGCTGTCTTCGGATTCTACGTGATCGACGTGAGAGTTCCAGGATCGATTTTTATTTACAAGTACACCCATGTACAAGGTAGTAATTTAAAGTGCCTATCACCTCAAAATACTTTTCCGCTTCAATAATTCTCTGCACTGGTGCCAAACATATTATTTTGCTGTAAAGACCTTTTCCTACAAATCCGCTGATTTACAGGCTCTCAAAAGTTGAAAAAATCAGCTTTAATTTGATCTGCGACCGAGCAAGGAAGGGGAATGGGTTCAATACTGGGTTGACGTCACAAAATACTTTGCATTGGGATTGTACATTCAAAACAGCTATGCAAAGTAGTTTGTGACGTCAATTGAATTATTATAGTATTGACGTCAATTGAATTATTATAGTATTGAATCCATTCCGCTTCCTTGCTCGGTCGCGGATCAAACTATGTTCAGATTTCCCACCTTTGAAAGCCAGTAAAAAAGGGAATATTCAGGAGAAAGGTTGTAGAGCAACAAAATATGTTGTGGACAAGTGCAAACAATTATTGTAGCGGAGAAGTATTTTGAGGTGATAGGCACTTTAAGTCTAAATCTGGATTAAACAGTCCCCTGAATCCCTGAATCTTAACGTTAGTCGCTTGTTGTGTACAATGTAAATTTAACTTTAATTTTAAAATAAAGTTGAACTTGAACTTGTTGGTGCACGACTGATCGAATGCTTTCAATTGTTGTATCACTAGTCGATTAATTTATTGCCTTTTCGGCCCATCAACTGCAATGACGATATTTGTATAACCTTACTTTTAGCTGTTCAATTTGCGCCTTCAGTTCTCGAAAGTTTCCAGCGGTACTTGTTCTCAATTTCTCCTCGATATCATTCAGCGTGTTCGTGATGTAGTCTAGAGAGGCATGGTACTGCTTACATGCCTGTACAGAGCTTTCCAACCAGGTCTCGTACTCGTCAACTTTCGTAACCAGCTCTGACCATCTTTCCTCTACACTCTCGATCGTCTCTTGCACTTCCTTTTGGTCGAATGCCTTATCACCGCGCAAACGTCGCGCAGCCACGAGAACGGTTTCGACAGCTTCCTTCTGGGTGACTAGGAACCCTTTCATTGCCTGAATAGAGGACATCCCGTGAAATCATCAAATGATCATGTGCGTTTCACTTCAATTTATTTAGCTTCGCTATGACTGTGAAGTCAGAAATGTTAAGGTGTCAAGTCTCTAGAGGCGCGACACCGTGACATCCAAGAACTGAAGAAAATTATAACATGACTTTTTTGGTTGCAGTCACTCTGACGAAAAACGAACGCTTGACAACTCAGTTGATAAAAAGGTCTACTGTTTTACTTCACACTGCCGGACACAGAGCCAGAGTTTATTCAATGGAACTTCTACCTTAACCTCTTTACCCACCTTAACGTCTTGCAAAGCAATTTCGAATTCTCTCTGAGTAACAATCCTCTGGAATCTGTTCAAAGCCTCTTCTCTCTGTCCAAACCATTCATTGATATTTTTTAGCTCGGCATAAAGTTTCTGAAAGTCAACCCAGCGATTCAGCCCGTACTTGAGCAGCTCTTCTTTCTCAGACAGAAGCGCAACCAGCTCCGTTTTGTGAACGTTAAGGCTCCGTACACCATCCGTCACACGCATGACTGAGGCATTTCTCCGCTCGTTGAGGGATTGGTTAACTCTTGCGTTAAGGTTATCTAGGATTCGCTTTCTGGCACCAAGTTCTTTCTTGATAACCTAGTTCAACAACGAAGTCAATTGAAGGTTTTTCGTCACCACTACTTTCACAAAAGAGCGTTTCCTGACAGTTACCCCCGGGAATTTTGATGTTCACCAAAACATAATTCGGCGAGAAAAAGCAAATGCGCAGTGCCCCCGCGAGATTTAACCAATCAAAACAATCTGTTCGAAATCACTGAACAAAAATAAACGAGTGGACAAGAGTCGCGTATTTTCGCCGTTTGACACCGACACCCTGTTACAGCCCCTGAGCAATATCACATCACTTAGCCAATTTATATCGGGCCTCGGTTGTTTAAAAGGTGGATAACGCTATACACCGTACAAATCGCTATGCAGCGGATAGGCGCTAACAAAACCAGTTGAGTTATACTGTGGATAGTGATTCATCCAATGGATAATGCTATTCACCCTTCCGAACAACTGGGGTCAGATCTGGATTCCAAGTACACGTAGCGCATGTAATGGTGAAATGAACCAGGGCAGCAACGTTAACTGTATGATAAGAGTTCTAGAGGTATATCCTTAACGCTCAGACAACTGCCCTCAAACAAAATTCACTGCACAGCAGAACATTTCACAGATTCCTTACATTATACTTTCGCAACTGTTCTTTGGCACCCTCAAAAGAGGCACTACTAAGCGCCAAAACAGGCTTCTCCACTGTGTCCCTAGCACGTTCAAACCACGCCTCCAGATCCTCCACATCCTCAAGACATCTTGCCAACAGCAGATCAGCTTCTGCTCCTAGCAGCTCTTCCTCGCGGTCTTCCAGTAACGCGCACAGGTCACACCAGTTAGTATTGAGTCTAGCCTGACTCTCCTGCAAATCTTCAGAGTTTCCATGTGCCGCCTGCTCCAGCTGTGATGCAACCTGGTCAAGCCTTTCCTTGATTGGCAGGTGATTTTCGACTTCCCTTTGATAATGCTGGAGGGCGACAATTAGAGAAGGAAGAGTTCATTGGTCATTTCGCGATTTTCTAAATAACAAAGACATTCTTTTTTTCTTGTGCGTCTTTTCAGTGAGGGTAATAGACCACAGATGACGTCAAAACGAGCGGGAAATTCTGCATATTGCATAAACACTCAAAGCAGTGAATCAGAATATACCGCGGAACCAGGAAGCGATTGATACACTGTGGAGGATTTATCATCATCTTGGCTCAACTTACTCTCAAATGCTCCAACTGTCCCTCAACCACATCCAAGCTATCATCAGGGATGATGATATTCCTTATCAAACTAAGTACACACATGAGCCAGTCCACCATGTCATCCATGCCAGTCTGATATTCCCGCCACAACTGCAGCAACCGCTCAAGACGCTGACGCTCGCTGCGGGTCTCTTGACGGAGAGCGCGCCATCTCTCGCGAAACTGGTCGAGAGAAGACTGGACGTCTGCATTTCCTGTAAAGATATAAATTTGCAACATCACCAAAATAGGTAGGCTTAAGAATCAGAATCGTGAACAACGGTGTCTGCGAAGTATTTATTTCAGTACATAACATAGGGGGCCAATTTCTTCAGTCAGATTTTTATAAAAAGCCACTTAATAGCCTTGTCGTAAACACCACTCAATATATAAGGAATCAAAAAAAGGAAAAAGATGAAAGATTCAACCACATCAATATCTCCGGAAATGATTCATAAACGTCCAGCGCGTTTGTACCTGTTGCAGTTAGCACCTGTTCTGCTTCGTACACTAATCCGTCCTTGCTCGGTTGACGATCGGTAAATTTTCGGTCCACTTCACGGTATTTCATTAGCTTCATCAAAACAGCATCAATGTTATCCTCAGGCATTTCTCGGGCAACGGTGAGTGCTCCTTGAGCCGTGTTGTCAATCCATGTGTTAACTTTTCTAGCCGACTCTTCAAAGGACTGCCACTGAACCAACACCGACTGGAAATATTCGGCATTCTCTTCGCACACTTCGCACATGCTGTCAGATATCTTCGTGATATCTTCGTACTTCGGGCCTACAACATCATCATCAAGCCGTTCCCTGCTTTGTGCTGCAAACTGTCGCATCATCTCTACTTTAGATTTGTGGGTCTCGATGCTGCGACAAAACACCTGAAAAACAAAATAAAGAAGATCACGACAACAAAGAACTAAGGTTAAAGAACCTTAACTTTCCAGACAAGATGCCTTTTTTGACGAATCCTTTTGAACACTGTGAGATAGTACCTGGAACTGTTTTAACCTTTCCTTCAAAGCTTCCATAGTGGGCGGCAACTTTGCATCACCAACTAGCTCGTGAAACCCTTCCTCCTGAGCGGCCAACCACTCGGAGAACTCCCTCAGTTCCTCTTCATATTGCTTCTTCTTAGTCCTGGGGGATTTCTTATCCCCGCTCGGGGGCGTCTTTAATTCCCGCACGGGAGATTCCCGCACGGGTGTCGTCTGATTGCTCCTTGGGGTACTTTGCTTAACCTCCGGTTTCTTCTCCTCCTTTGGGGGTGAAGCTAACACTGTTTGTTCCCTCTCGGGGACAACTGATTCCACCACAGGAACTTTGGAAGGAGTCTGAGGCTCTCGTGCTACGACGCCCAACGCTTTCAATTTCCGCTCTCTAATCTGTAATATTGCTCGTATTCTGTCCCACCGTTTATTGAGGTCTGACAGACGTGCCTTTTTGTGAGGACTCGCGCCCTTAGAGGACTCTTCATTCAAGAAATCATGGAGACATTCTTGAATCATAAAGTGACTTTGTAGAAACTGTTAAGAGAAGAATAAAAATAATTACCACACAAAGCAGATGGCCTGACCAACACAGGTTTTCAATCACAAACTGCACTTTCTGCTAAAATGTTCTATCCACAAGAAAACACTTTAAAAGGGCGAACTGCTGCAGTCCGTTTTGAGAGTCTGTTAAGGGCGCATTCGCGTGAACAGCGAACAAATAGAAATTTCCAACATGCAATGTTCACACGAACAGCCACAAGCAAGGGGAATCATCCGTGCGGACAAGAGGCCATTGACAACAACCTCATTGCTTTCTTGTCCCGAGGAATAATCAGGTAAAGCGCTCACTAATAGGCTCTTAAGACTGTGGCGCTTGACTACATCCCGCGTCCGCTCGTGGCATACGGCGAGTAACTATGTTTAATCTTTAACCAATAGTAGTCAATATAACCTTAGCGTCCTTCACAATTCCGTATTTGCTCAAACAAACTAGCCATAAATATAATGGCAATTACTAGCATCTTGTTGTTGAAAAATTCTCCTGACCACTATCAAAGAAAACCTATAGAAAACTTCAAGGAAAACATGCCTGTTAATATTGTGCCATAGAAGAGTAACAAATCCCACCTCGAAGTAAAGCAACTCCAAATCTTTTTCGTCCTCATTAAAAGGACCCAAATGTTTCACAAACTCTTCTACATCATCAATCAGCTGGCACCATTCATGAAGCTTGCCCTCAAAGTCTCTTCGATGAAGCAGTGCTGTCTCAACCTTCACCATTTTCTCTAATGCCGAGCGCAGTTCCTGCTGCCTTGTTAACACAAGCTTTATGACGCCTTTCATCAGCGTGTTAAGGTCCGAAACTTGTTGACGAAGATCTTTATCCTCTTTAGCAGGAGAAGAAAGACGACAGGAGACAGACTCCAAATTGTTCTTGGATTTCATAAGATTACTTATTAGGCCCTTTCAAAAATAAAAACACATGGAGACACGAAGAGAGCTTTAAAATGACATCATTAACAAATCAGGTATGCGTGCATTGCTCCAAAAGGGCTTTAATCATCATATTGAGTGGCCTTCAAAATGTTGAAAGTGGAACGGGGGAGGGGAACACACAAACGAGGACCTTTAATACGAGGGATACTGGGGTATAATTTTAAAGCATATGATCTTTCACGCCTTCTATTCAGCACAATATTGACTATTTCTTCATTCTTAACGTTGATCGTTCCATCTGAATCCTTCTCAGCCGTGGGAATGAAAATGAAACGAATGTTGTACACTCTACAACGGACACACGGTATGATTATCAACTGACCTGCAATCTTGTTAACTGCTCCTCGTAGTTTGCCAAATCTCCATCCAAGACAACCTCCGTCACCGCGGTTTCCTCAACAGACGCTAACTCTTCAAACAACTCGTGCAGCTCAATCTGATTCTTCAATCCTTCCTCATAAAATTGCTGCCCATCATTTTCATCGTCATCCACACTAACAACACTTTTTTGTTTTCTACAAACACCGTCTTCATCGCATGCTGGAGTCAGATAAAGCGACCTCAAAAAGGAAAAATTCTCAGTGAAGGCCGTCATTTCCAGCTGTCGATCGCTCTCAAGGTTTTGGGTTTGTTCCTGGACGCACCGCTCAAGCACCTCTTGTTTAGCCGACGCTCTAACCTGAACTTCCTTCCAAATCGCATTGACCTAAAAATCAAGTACCAAGTTAGCCACTGTTTATCAACCAAGTCAGTTGTATTTGACAACGCACGCTCCTAATAATTTGAATTTGGATTTACTTGGGATGGTGGAACTACGCTCGAAGAAGTCGTAAATAATTCGCCTGCGTCTCGTGATTTACAAATTCGTCGCGTGTTCTTCCCGCGTGGTTTATCAGCTTTATAATATAGATGGGATCCTACGCGCGCTCTGATTGGTCAAAAACCCATGTTTTATCAGAGTATAAAACATAGAAAAGCGTGTTTTATTGTTTTTCGCCACATTACCTCTATATCATAAAGCAAATGAAGAAGCCTCAGCCGTGTATTACACTGTGAGAAAACACTTCGGACATTTGAGAACACTCGAGAAATGTAGACAACACTCGCCTGCGGCTCGTGTTGTCTACATTTCCCTCGTGTTCTCAAATGCCCATCGCGTTTTATCACAGTGTAATACACGGCTTAGGCTTCTTTATTTGTTAAATAAACCATACAAACGTGTGGGACATTGCTTAAATCAGTAAACGGCCTACAAAACCACAATTGGTCTTTTTCATCGCATGGCCTAATATAATATAACACAACATTGGCAAATCTACGCCACACGGTCCGATTGATTGGTGCCATTGACTGAACAACAGGCTACCGTTTCAATTGTCTTACGAACTTCACATTCTCAGGCACTCATTACCGGAACTTCTATGATATCCTCCTTTTCTGTTTCTTTACCCCTGCACCCCCGTGCTCGAGATATTTGTCTCGTTAGAATTATCGTCAAATAGCTCAGAAAACACGTCATTAAAAAGCACGGCACCGTACTTTACCTCTCTTAGCCGCTCATCCAGGATAATATTCAAACTGGCGCTTCCGTGCATGAAAGTTTCCGACAAAAGATTCATTTGATCCAAGCGATTTTGTTGTTTGGACATCACGACACAGAGAGCCTAGAAAGAAATTCAGTTCAGCGGTTACTTATGTACGGCCTAGCTGACTGCAAGAAAGCTTCTCAACTTAGCACCTATCCCAACATTATGCGGTAATGAATTGAAGAAGTGATCCTCCCACTTTCTGGACAATTTAAGCAATTGTCTCATATATGCACTTGAAAAATTCAAGTGAGTTCAACGGGATTCGAACCCACGACCTCGGAGATGCCGGTGCAGTGCTCCTACCAACTGAGCTATGAAGCCACACAGTTGACAGCAGGTCAATTTGTTGGGCTCATGACTGACCTGCTGTCAACTGTGTGGCTTCATAGCTCAGTTGGTAAGAGCACTGCACCGGCATCGCTGAGGTCGTGGGTTCCAATCCCGTTGAAGTCACTTGAATTTTTCAAGTGCATATATGAGACAACTGCTTAAATTGTCCAGAAAGTGTGAGGATCACTTCCTCAATTCATTTCAAACCCGCACTTCACAATCATTTCATTCATTATGCGGTAAGTTCTACATGAATTGAATATTTCATGTCTAGTGAGAAAACGTGGCTTACTATGTCAGTGAAAACAAGGAGAGGATATTAACCAACATTACCAAAAGGCACTTGCTGTTAATTTTCATTTTAAT
>BLFK01000033.1:371449-424225 GCA_014634185.1 Astreopora myriophthalma
CCAATTGATTGGTGCCATTTACTGAACAACAGGCTACCGTTTCAATTGTCTTACGAACTTCACATTCTCAGGCACTCATTACCGGAACTTCTATGATATCCTCCTTTTCTGTTTCTTTACCCCTGCACCCCCGTGCTCGAGATATTTGTCTCGTTAGAATTATCGTCAAATAGCTCAGAAAACACGTCATTAAAAAGCAGGGCACCGTACTTTACCTCTCTTAGCCGCTCATCCAAGATAATATTCAAACTGGCGCTTCCGTGCATGAAAGTTTCCGACAAAAGATTCATTTGATCCAAGCGATTTTGTTGTTTGGACATCACGACACAGAGAGCCTAGAAAGAAATTCAGTTCAGCGGTTACTTATGTACGGCCTAACTGACTGCAAGAAAGCTTCTCAACTTAGCACCTATCCCAACATTATGCGGTAATGAATTGAAGAAGTGATCCTCACACTTTCTGGACAATTTAAGCAATTGTCTCATATATGCACTTGAAAAATTCAAGTGAGTTCAACGGGATTCGAACCCACGACCTCGGAGATGCCGGTGCAGTGCTCCTACCAACTGAGCTATGAAGCCACACAGTTGACAGCAGGTCAATTTGTTGGGCTCATGACTGACCTGCTGTCAACTGTGTGGCTTCATAGCTCAGTTGGTAAGAGCACTGCACCGGCATCGCTGAGGTCGTGGGTTCCAATCCCGTTGAAGTCACTTGAATTTTTCAAGTGCATATATGAGACAACTGCTTAAATTGTCCAGAAAGTGTGAGGATCACTTCCTCAATTCATTTCAAACCCGCACTTCACAATCATTTCATTCATTATGCGGTAAGTTCTACATGAATTGAATATTTCATGTCTAGTGAGGAAACGTGGCTTACTATGTCAGTGAAAACAAGGAGAGGATATTAACCAACATTACCAAAAGGCACTTGCTGTTAATTTTCATTTTAATGGTCACACAAATACTTTAAAAAGGTACACTTAGTTCAGAACAAGAGGAAAGTACTTAGCACTGAGGAAGCGTTCATTTAAATGGTTGCTCTCTAGGATTGCATCCACAAAATTACAACAGTTACAACAGCTGCGTATAGCATAATAAACAAACACAACAGCAAAGTATTTCTCAGTGCTCTTATTTTAATTGATTTCATTCAGATGTTAAAGGTAGAACCAGCCTATAAAGCATAATAAACAATACTAAAGGAAAGTAATGGCAGTTTACAGTTAGCTTGATTGCTACAAATTGTATACAACTTACCACGTGTTTTGCCAACTCACTCTTGACATTATCTTCTGAATCCAACTCCGTTGTGATCAGTTCTTCGATTGTACGCAACTTTTCTACAAGTTTCTCAACCTCTACCAGAAACTCATCTAAACTCATATCTTCGTGAAGCAAGTTTCCGGACTCATCAAGGTCCTTCAAAGGGGAACTTCTTTCCAACAGGTCCAGGGGCCGAGAAGTAAAAAGCTCATAATCAGGATCTCTCACAGAGTTCTCAGCAAAACGGAGCCTTTCGGCTTCCTCGGTTTTCCGTCGCTCAGCAAGAATAGACGCGATTCTGTCCTGTGGTTTAAGCTGTTCAATACATGTCCTGATGTTTTCCGATTCATTTTCGTTTATATTGAACAATATGTCGAGTTTGTCCATCTCTTCGTTTCTTTCCAAACTGAGCAAACTGATTTCCAAGCCGGATTGACGAGTTACGTTGCCCAATTCAGTTAGTTCACTTTCTAAAAATGAAGTCGCTGATGGTTCATATTTACGTTGTTTGTCTGCTCTCTCCTCAACCAAGTCACTTGGAGGGGAATTTCGAGTATCGTTACTTGAACCAGATGTCGTGTCACTGATGACCGATTTAATCGACTCTTTCAAGGGTCCTTCTGTTATTCTTTGGGAATGTCGGTCCAAAAGTGCGTTTTCCTCCGTTTCCGTGGAAACCACGAGTTCAGACGGCGTGCTATGACGAGGCACCTGTTCGGTTTCCAAGTCTCCAGAAATGTCAAATTGTTGTAAAGCGTCAACGGTGATGGTTACAGCAACAGCATCATTAGCATCTGTAACTTTGACTTGCGATACCAACTCACTGGTCTGATCGTCTGGTGGACCACTTGGTTCCTGTTCTAACACCCCACTATTTTGAGAGCTAGCGTCGTTCACGGACGATTCACCATCGGGTTTATCATTTTCAGTCTCAGCCACCGCATTGCTGTCGCTCGCAGACGCCTCCTTCGGTTCAACGACAATTTTAGGAGGAGCCTCCCCGTAATAAACGTCAAAATCATCGATAAAAAATTGGCCGGCTTGATCAGGAAAACTTTCATCACAACTACTTTCCGGAATATTTTCTGCAAACGCAACTTCCGCAGGAGAGCCATCTTCGTCCGTCACCATCAACTGAGGTACACTTTTGTGTGATTTATCATCAGATTCACGAGACTCGCCGTCATGATCAGAAGACAACTGTCCGTTTACCAAGCCAACACGACTACGAAATGCTGTATCTTCATTTGATTCTGCGCTAAAATTCATGCGAATTTGTTCATATTCATCCGGCGTGACAGACAAGCCACCATTAGGAAGCACATCTCCGTGTAAGTCCTCGATTTCAGAACGTTCCTCCGACACGCCGTTTTCTTTCAGGCCGTTCTCGCCTAATAAGTGGCCGTTTTCCTTGCGCAAAATGCCATCAAAGGATTCCATGGAGGAGACCCCACTCTCCGAATCTCCCAAATCAAAGTCACCCTTTTCTTCTTGTTCATACGACGCAGGTTTGCCTTGTACAGCTTCCGCTGGAAGTGCTACAACATTGGACGCTCCCTTCCCTGCAGGGGTTACCGTGCTATTAACCTGTGTGACATGGGGAATTTCTTTGTCCAGCACACTGATAACGCGCTGTAATCTCTCCAATTTGTCTTCGATTTCTTCTCTTTCAACATCGGTCACCTCTGGAGGTAACGCTCGGCACTCTTGGAGATCTCTTAAAAGACCTTGAATGAACTCCAATTCTGAGCGAAACTCCTGAAAGGTAGAAAAGCATATTTCAGAGACCCTGAGCAAAGTAAAGATTTTCAACTTTCGTCCCGCATTAATACGTGTAGAAAAACGAGTTAAAGCACGATAAATCATGCACCCGATTCCCGCTACACCCAATGCAACGTAAAACTCCAATTGCGCTTTTCTAGATACATATTTCTGCCCCATTTAACCCCACAGCATCCCTTATACACTCCAGTGTTTCTATAAGCGGAGCTGACTAAAATGCACTTTATAGAGGGTAGCTTGAGAGAGACACGGACCAATAGTCCCCAATCCAAGATCTAGTTGTTCCGGTCAACACCTTTTCAAGAACTAAGCCTAACAAAAGATAGGCGTTTTTTGTTCGTGGTAATTGTATTAAGTATTGTAGTACTTTGTTAGTTGTTGCTATCGACTTGAAGGTTTTGACGTCAGAGTTGTGAAAAACTTACGTCAGTTTTTTGTAACGAATGCTAAACCGGAGAAAAGTTATGTTTTCGCTTAATTTTGTGCCACCACCGGGACAATATAATGAAAAAGACCCCTTCAAATCGAACACAAAAGAATGCAACACTCTAAAAAATGGCTATTATATCAATATCTGGTGATGCAATCTGGGAACACTAGGCCACCTAAAGCCCAAAACAACTAAACTAGACATGTAAAAGGAAGAGAGAATATATAAGACCAGCAATTCGTAAGGAACTGGGATAACAAACTCGTGGTGACAAACCAAGGAAGTACAAACCCCTGTTTCTCGTATGCAAATGTCTGATTGTAACTTTCAGTCCCATGGATGAAACCCTGAGCGTGACTATTCACATGGAAGCTACTGAGTGGTACCGTTTCTTATGGTGCTATGTGCAACGTGGTTCTAGATACTAAATGTTTGTATGATGAAGTCCTAGGATTAAACCGCACATATCCAAGCCAATGAGCAGTACATGCTTTCGAATTTCCCGTGGTGCTGTTTATTTTTTTGTGCTTTGCAATGTGGTTTTAACTTTAAATGGAATCCCTAAATCAAAAATCGCAGCTGTCGAGCAGTCTTTACAAACTGGACTTCATTGTTTTGCAATACATGATTTAAATAAAACCTGCCAGTCCTCCCTGTTCCATCGTTAAACTGCAATTGAAATGAAACAATCATAATAAACCGGCCACGAGCACAGCGTGACACCGCATTTAAATCTGTTCCTATGCAAATCAAATTTTTGTATTTTTGGAAACGAATAAAACAACAAAAACCCGGGAATGAATGAAATAAGCGGGCTAACAATGTAATTGGTTTGTGAAATATAAAGTGCGAAAAATAATCTTTGTACAATACTGATTTCTTTTCAAACTGGAGTGACATATCCGTGAGAGCAGCTTGTAAGTTGAAACCCCAGTCACCGAGATAATTAATCTACTATGAATAACTATGACCTATTCATATGTTAGTCACTATAACAAACATAAATATAGCTGAAAGTTAAACACAGGAGTGAGAACTTAAAATGTTTCACAACACACCGTCCCCGTGAGAAACTGAATACATTTTTCCAACGCTTTACGTGTATAAAATTGCAATATTCCAAGGTAATATGTTGAAACGTGATCCACAGCTGCTACCATCGACTGGAACTCGGTGCTAAGAAATAAATGACTTAACGGAAATCGCTACACAAAAGGAAACCACTGGCGCCTCAAACTTGTTCCTCTTCAAACAAAGCCTTACCTGCATTTGTAGTCGTACTGTTTCCTCGCCTTCGCGAAATGATTCTAAATTCTGGAATTCCCTAAGGCTTGCCCTCAGCTGTTCGACTCTGTCACTGCAATCATTAAGCGCAGAATTCAATTCTCGCACACTACTGTGCCTGGAGTCAAATTCTCGCCCTCTGTCGTTCACTAAATTCATTATTCGTTCAAGGCGATTTGCGATGCCATACATCTGTTTTGAGAGCGCCTCTTGTTCAGTATGATCGGTAAGCTGGCAGATCAATCGGTCCCCTTGACTGCGGACGCTCTCGAAGTCACTCTGTCTGACGTCCAATTCATCGACAAACGCCTGAAAGTAAAAATAATGCTGATACAAATCCGAACTGTTATTCGCCATGAAATAGGTACCGGTCGAGATGCAGTATCTCGCGCTATCTTCCCTTCCAACCGATTTCCATTCTTGTATTTTTACAACAAACTACAGGATCCAAAAAACACTGTATTTGAGTCATATTACAAGACAGCCACTCTTCACTCATCGACCTAAATCATAATCCACGTTGCGCATCAAATACACGTAAAAACAAATAAATATATATTTCTGCGGCCAATCCTTTATACGACGCGCCTTTAAGTCACCATATTTCGTCAGCCAGATAATTCTCAAATGGTCGCAGCATACAAAGAAAACGTGACTAACTAACAACTGCATAAATTACTGTTCATTAATTCAAGCTTGACACTGTTCTTGGGCAACATAGCGGGCGCGAAAACTATATTGCAACCCCTGATATAAATGCCAGTAATTTATGAAATTCTGTCTTTGACCCAGGAGAAATTCTAAATTGTGAAATTCACAACAAAATTAACTTACACATCGAATATTTTTTACCACAGTTACATAGGAAAGGAACTTCGAAACTGCGAAAAGCAACTGCCTCTCGAAACATCACAAAAAACTATTCAATTTAATACCGCAAAATTTATTCCAATAAACCCGATCGACAGGACAATCTTACAGTTACAACAAACCAAGGCTTTTTCAAGGAAACGAATTTCAACTCGGTTTGGATGTTCGTAAGACCGTTCGGTCCTTAGTTTAGTTTTGGTTGCTGTAGCGAAAAGTTTGGCTGTCGTTTCAAATTAAAAATGGTAAAACGAAAAAAGGAACTAAGACAGCTCTCCAGAAATTAACATATTGTCATAAAGAGATGTCAATACAATCACCTGCCGTTGTTGACTTGATGCACTATTAAATGCACATTAAAAAAAAGACTATGGTAGCAGATGACTGTATGTCTTGACAGGATTTTCTTGGGATTTATACAAAGATTACATTTCAGTAACCATGAATCCGCTTTATTTTGATATTTAACATACTAACATGCCCTGTGATTGGACTAACCATAGTTTTCTGGAGTTGGACTTAACACCAACCTTAAGCCACGAGATATCGGCCTCGTTTTCGCGAAAGTCACGTGCCAGGCGCTCCTCCGCTCTCTGTACCCATTCCAAACAGCTCTTGAGTCCGCACTCAAACTCGTGCCAGTCTACTGAGGATTTCATCATCTCCTCTTGTCTTCTCTGGAGGCGCTCCTTGACGACAAGAAACCGCTGGTCCAGCTCGATAAGTCTGATTCTTGCTTTGTTTCCATCAGCCACGGGAAACAGTCCGAGGACCTCGTCCGATCTGTCTTTGACGTCGTGAATGATAGACTCTTGCAATTCTAGGTTGTCTGACAACATCTGAAACAGAAAAATAATTACGTTACACAAGAGAAGATGAGGTGAGAGAACGTATCCCCCATACATGGCCTTCTACCAACGACAGTTTTTTTTCCAATCCATTTTAGTACGAGGTCATGAGACTAGTTATTTAAAGAACGAATTCCGATTGGTCCGTATTGTGAAATATGAACTGTGAGGTCATGGAGTTGAGTTTAAAAATAGTCTCCATGCATGGTGCGCAATTTAAAAATAGATTGAAAATAATTAGCAGTGGGCATGGGAATATGTTCTCTTACCTCATCCTCTCTTGCGTTACAGTACTATACAGTGTGTAGTACAATTGCTTTTTTACTTAACTTCTAAGTACCGTATTTTCTCGTTTAAACGCCGGACCCCGATTTAACGCCGGCCTCGAAAAAACGCCGGGTCCAAACTGCCGATTTTTAAATAAACGCTGGGGGCGTTTAAACGGGGTCCCGGCGTTTATTAGTATGTTGTACGCCGCTTCTCTTTTGCTCTACGATGTCACATGACAAAATATGAAATGAAGTAACAGAAGCTCTACAGCAGGCTGGCGTCGATACAGCGTTGGTACGTAGTGGGTGCACGAAATACATCCAGGCTCCGGACGTGTCATGGAACAAGTCATTCAAGGATCTATGTCACATAGCGTATGATGACTGGATGGCAGAAACAGAGCATGAAATAACTCCAGCTAATCGAATTAAGGCACCTTGAAGGCGAGCTTTGCCGAAAGAATTTTGTCAGCCCGGGAAAGCCTCCCAAATGACATAATAAAAGAGTTTTGAAGCCTGTGCTGTCTCATTGCCTATAGCCGGTCAGAGGACGAGAAAATCCACTGTTTTAAGGCAGACGGCCCACTAAGCGATGGAAAGCAGGAGTTCACAGAAAGGGCCGCAGCATTTTTCAATGCGCTGGAACAAGCCACTCCTGTAGATGAAAATGACCCCTTTGAGGAATTTGAGCCAGACATTTACGAAGAAGAACTTAAGGCTGGTTTCCATATGATCGCAGACGATCGCAGACGATCGCGGATCGCAGATCGCAGATCGCAGAAAGTTCTGCGATCGTCTGCGATCATATGGAAACACACTTCTGTGATCGTCTGCGATCCTGCGATCGTGATCGCAGAAGATAGAACCATGTTCCAGATAGAGAACAGATAGAACCATCTTCTGCGATTGTCTGCGATCACGATCGCAGGATCGCAGACGATCGCAGACGATCGCAGACGATCGCAGACGATCGCAGAAGTGTGTTTTCATATGATCGCAGACGATCGCAGAACTTTCTGCGATCTGCGATCTGCGAAATTGAAATTGTGGTTTACGAACATTAGCATGTAATTAAAACTTGCACACATTGGCTGACACAAACGACGAGGCGTTTGGCGACATTGCTCAGTTATAAACTTAAAACTTTGTACTCATATCATTTACTTGCTCCAACATGATTCATATATTGTTTATGCGCTGTTTGTTAGTGATACAAATCTTGATTGCAACATGGTACACGTGCCCTATGTACGGTACCATAATACTGTAACTTCGGGTAATCCAGGGAAAAATCGTCCCGCACTAACAAACTGCCCCTAGGTTTCCGAGGATCGGTAATAATAAATCAACCTGGAAAAATGGCTGAAAAGCACATTTCATTAATAAACGCCGGACCCCGATTAAACGCCGGCCTCGAAAAAAAAGCCGGGTCAAAACTGCCGATTTTTAAATAAACGCCGGGGGCGTTCAATCGAGAAAATACGGTATCAGGCAGTGAAACGAGGAGCTGGTTTGCGACCCTAACCCTAACCTGGTGCGTCTCCTTGCGATCATAAAATTCTCCATCATCAAAAGACTGAAAATCCAAAGACTTTTCGATCATAGCGAGGTTGCGGAAACAAGCGTCCATCTCGCTCTGGAATTCCTGCCATTTCCACAGCTTTTCCTCAAACTCTTCCTCTTTTTCTGCCACTTGACCTGAAAAAATTCAGAATAAGTTTTAAAATAAAAACAACAACAAAGGTTATCTTTCGTTGCCTCAGAAACGATGTACCTTCAAGATCCTCGCATTTAGCTTTCAGGGTGACGAGTTGCTCCCCGAGCTCCTCGCTGTCTTTTGTTGGAGAGAGGGTAATTAATTCCTGGCACCTGCCGCTCAGATCCTCTACCGATCCGTGAAGATCTGAGACCTCTCTGCTGAGCGACTTAAGAAATGAAATGCAAAAAACAGTGTTAGGTCGTGGAACAACCGAGCAAGAAAGGCAGGGAGAAGCTTTAGAGTGTAACATCAAAGAATAAAACATAAACATATATGAAAAATGGTCGTTACGTGTCCCGGGAAAAACTGTCAAAGAAACTGGACATGCAGGATCATCTATTTCCAGACTGAACGTTTTCACGCTAGTCTCGAGGGACCCATTGGTCCAACTTAACACGAAGTTCTAGATTACTCTTAAAAGGGTTTTTCAAGATATTGACCTTGTCACAAAGTAGACATTGGCTACCTTTTGAAACACTTTACGCACCGAACTCCTCATTTCATACCTGATAGTTTTCTCTTTGCTCAAGTACTTTGGTGGTATCATAACTGACAGCAGTTAGATCCTCAGTGGAGGCAGCAAGTTCGTCCAGCTTTCTCGATACCGTCTTCACCTCCATGTTCAATGCAACTACTGCTTCACGTTCGCTCTCCGCCTCTATCTGTCTGCCCTTCAGTTTTGTTTGCAGCTCTTTCCATTTGTCGCTTAATTCATCATGTTTTCTCTGCAGCATTGCTGCTTGAGCAGTGTGCGACTCAACCTTCTTGCTCTTTTCACGTACGGTTTGGAGCAGTGGAACAATACCATTTAACTGCTGTTGGAACTCCTGGAACGCAATACATCGACAGGAAAAGTTAAACGTTAAGCAGTCTAAGAAGGCATGAAAAACGTTCTTGAACATAAAAATTAAACGCCGCAGTGAGAAGAAAAATCTTGCCAATCGCAGAAGCAGCTAGAATGATAAGGAGCCACAAGGATGTATACTACTGTATTTATAAGAAACATAAAAACCAAAAACCGTGGCAGTTTGAATATAACTGTACCTCTGCAGTTTTCAGAAAAGATCGCCTACATTCAGCGCTTCTTGAATTTGCGAATCTGCTTAAAAGTTAATGACGAGTGGATGCGTGCATGGGAATAGAAACGCAACTCTTGTCATCTGCGCGTGCGATAAACATCGTCAACATGAACATTACCTCAAATAGTCTTCCGTTCCGCAACTCAGTATCTATGAAGGATTCATCTTCTAATTTGTCCTCAATTTCATTCAGCATTTCTTCTGCTATTATCGCAGCCTCGTGGTATTGTTTGTGACATGCAATGGTCTCTTTTAGTTCCGCGTGTTGCCTTCTGGCGTCGTTTTTAAGTTCATCCAGTCGCGCCCTCTCTGAATCATGTTCCTTTGACTCCTTCCAAGTTGGAGGCACAGTGGCACCAATCTCAATCACGTCTCCAATGACAGATTCAAAGATCTCTAATTTTCGTCGAAGATCCTATAATGCAATTTCGAAAAGACGAAATGTTTTCCCATTTATTTCTTTGCCGATGGGACTACCTAGAATTTATACTATAAAATCGATTCATACCACAGAAATTAGCTCCACTGGTATCTCCCTCCCCTAAGCAGCAATGCTCATTAAGTTAAGAAATCGTGCCTCCAGCAACTGGGCTATTGTAGTTGCATAAGGTGCACATTAACTCAAATATTGTCTCAGTTTTGGCCTAACGGACGACATCTCACAGCCAAAGACAAACGGGTCTGACTTCTTCCACATTAATTTCATAAACATCTAAAACTTACATGTAGACATGCACGTCGCATCACAATTCCGCAATTTTGAGGTTTGAGAAACCTACAATTTCTCAGTTTTTGTACAATTCGTAAAGTGCGTGCATTTTTCTTACTGGATGTGACGGGAGAACCCTACAAAATTTATTTCAGGAAAAATAATAACAGTTAAGACGGGAGTCAACGACAATCCTAATTACGAAGCCGAGAAACCGCAAATCAGCACATGTTATCATTCAGACAAATCAACCATAACCTTCAGAGGTAAATTAACCGTTAGGCCGAAATTAAATGGCAACGTTGTTTTAATGAACGACCACTGGCAAGGCAGGTTGCAGTAAGGAAAAGCTGTTTTCATGAAATTTCTTCAGCTGTCAACTGCTATCGAAAAGACCGACCCAGGTTAACGAAGGCTTTGGTTTTCTTTACTTTAATGAAAACACAAACGCTTGCCACACAATGCAACATCAATAAGGAAACTCAGCTTTAAATGCAAATTATTATAGCCGAGCTCTGGCAGCCCGAAGGGTCACCAAGCGGAGCCCCATACTATAGGAATTGGTAACCCATCAATTGCTTTTCTCATGGTAATCATCGCTAGCGGTATTTCTCGTGGGCGCGTACGCACGACGACGACGACGACGACGACGGAGTAGCACAATCATTAATAAGATCCTAATAATAAGTATAGGTAACTATACGTTTTTGCTCGTTCAATTTGGAATTAATTTGCACGAGCGAGTTTTTCAAAAGCTGAAATTGCATGAGCCCATTCGGCGAGTGCAATTTCAGCTTTTTGAAAAACTCACAAGTGCAAATTAATTCCAAATTGAACGAGAAAGACCGTATGATTACTTAATAATATAAACATGAAAAAATTCGCGCGGAGGAAGGGCCGGAAGATCTTATTTAATGAAGCCATTTTTTTCTCACTCTAATTTTTTCTCAGTTTCCGCACAAAATTTTCGTCATCACTTTACGTGATATCATTGGCTTAGAAAATTTCTTATTGTCTTTCAACAAATCATAATCCAGAATTTCGATGTGTAATTTGCACTGGTGTTACACTTTTTGCACTGGGTGTTACACTTGAACTGCACTGCTCTCAGCCAATCAGAATCGAGTAATTTTTTTTCATGTATATTATCATAATAATCAATACTGCTATACTTGGGCCCAACATGGCGGCCATACTCCACCTAGTTTATAGCTTACATCTTTGATGCTGGACATCCATGTCGTGATTAATTGACATCTGTCAAAACAAGGTATCCGCTGACCAGTATCACGTGACGATATAGTGGGCTCAAGTTCAGAGCTCATGGAGGTCAGCTGTTCTTTTTAACTTGGCCGCTGACCAGGTACTGGTTTTCGATTGGATGGCAGGCTCAAGTCAGGCTAACTTATAAACCAAAACGAGGCTTATTTTTTCGCGCGCTTTCTGCGGCCTCGACGGCCATCGTCAACTGAAGGTCTTTGCAGTCGACGCTTTTCGTGTTTAGGTGGGAAACGGTTTGGAATTTTTTTTCCCTTCATTTTTCGCCGGTTTTAATCTAAAACAGGTTTGACATATATAGTTGTGGTCAGGACCACTAAACTTAAAGCTGAGTGTTTATTTTTAATGTTCAGAGCTGCTTTTTGCTCTGTATCACAATTTTTGGCATATTTTAATTTTTTTTATTTTTTGGCATATTTTAAATGCACGACTTTGATGGTATTTGGTAACGTACTCAGTATGGCGGTACACACTTCTTGTAAACTTGCTATGTTAGGGGATATATATTATTTTTCCACCACTTCTTGTTTTAACTCGGTTTGGTTTTCTTTATTTGATTGCTTTCGTCAAGGCTAAACAACAACAAAACATTCGAAACTGTTTTATCCCGTAAATTCGTTGTTCAAGTAAACTCTTTCCTGTAGTCGCCGGGACAAATCGTTCCTGCGGGAACGGTAGCGAAAAAATCGCCAAAAATCGAGCTTACGATCGATCGGCTACACATTTTGCGTGATTCTGGCGTTACATAGCCCCACACTCGACCGTATAGGAGAGAATTATAATTCGCTCGGAAAAGGTTTTAGAGGCCAATCTAAACTAGAGAAAGGTCTTGAAGGTGTTTACAGGGATAAAGAAAGTATTCTTTATTCTTTCTATGGAAAATAAATCGAGAAAACGGCAAAAAGGCAAGTGGTATTTGCTTTGCGTGTGATCGCGTTTTAGAGATTTGAAGTAAAACACGTTTTGTTCGCTAGTTATTTTCTTTCATTTCGCGGCCTATTTTTCTTCGAAATCTTGAATATAGATGGAAACATTTATATTCTAGCCTATTCAGGGCTCGAAATTAACGCTCGCAAACTCGCAAAATGCGAGTCTTTTTTAAAGTCTGCGAGTGACAAAAATGTCCACTAGCAAACCTTCGCAAGTTAGAATCATCCACGTCCCCAAAAAATTTCGAGAAAGCTGTCCGAGCGCAAGAAGGTAGACATCTGAGACAAATGGCGGGCGCTGAGAGAAGGGCATGTTCTGTGTTAGCAACTGGTCAGCAGTATTTCACCGAGTCTATGTGCCATCGGTCTGCGCATTCGTGTATTCTTAGGGATTTTCATCAAATCTAATCAATTAGTCAGATATTATTTCAAAGGGAAAGCAACTTCATCAAGAATTTGCAATTGGTTTTGCCCGTTTGCTAGTAGGAAAAAATCGCACTAGCAAAAAATTGCTAGCGGGCTAAAAAGTTAACTTCGAGCCCTGCTATTTGGACAGATATTTCGGTTAGAAAGCGATTTTGTGAACGACAGATGTAAAATTTTAACTCTCTCACCTAGCAACGGGGCGCACAATTTGTCGTACAATCCGTACTATCCATTTACACCCCTGATAACCTAATCGCATTACGGAAAAAAACGGTCCATAATTCGACATGCGATCGATTTCTGTCAAATTTTCCACAGGTAACGCTAATATGATCAGAGAAACTTTTCTCTTCTGGCAGAAAATCCTCGGTGAACGTCGCAACGAAGCAAAATCGTTCTTATAAGAAAATTTGCGGTATTTTCGCAAATGGCTGTTGTCTATGTCCATTTACCATAAATTATTTTCTCTCCGTGGATAAGTTGTATTTTTTCTATGAAAGCTTACTTCCTAACCTCTAAAACGAGGTATAGTTTACCGCAAATCTGTAAATACCCGTCGAGGGAAAAAAAAAAGAACACCCTATATTTTTCACCCAATTTTTCGTGTCCGGTGAAGAGTTTTAAGTGACGCCAGTAAGAATGAAAAACCCGGGAGCTCCGCTTTTAGGCTTGCCTAAATCTATATATTATATTTTTGTACGACTTGAAACACAACTTTTAGATTACCTTAAGAATATTAGTCTTACAACAATTTTTATTTCCGCGACATTTCTATAAGACATCGAAACAACACACAAACTGCCGGGACAATAAAATACCACTTACAATCACTAAACGACAATGAAAGCCCTGAAAAAAGAATTGTACTTGCAAGAGCACTGTGTTTCGACGACGAATGAATTTGAATATGCAAAATATCTTTGATGATTTACCGGCGACAAGTGTTCTTATTTGATAGTTAAGTTGACAACGGGTTTGATCGAAAAAAATCAAGGAAAAATTAGAAAACTAATTGAAGAAAAATTAAAGTTAAATTCTTTTTCCTTCTGAACTTATTTAGACTCGGAGATTTCGTTTTATTCACTGTGAAAAACTGAACCCCAACCCTGAACCAAATTCGGTTTCGTATACGAACACTGCGAGTCGGTTATTAGGTCATCTGCATACAGTTTCCACCATGTATACACACGTGTTGCAACAAAGCATAAAAGCTTCAAAGTAACAAAATAACTGAAATCCACTTTACCTCAGTTTTATTCTCTACAGACTCCAAATCATTTTCCTTTGCGGCGTTTATTTCGCTTAGAAGTTGATCAACCTCGTTTGCTGCCTTCTTCGCTTGTTCCATCACCTCAAGTTGTTTCATACAGCTTGATATTCCACGTTCTAACAATTCTCGTTGTTCAGTCAGTTTTTGTTTGGCCATCTGCCATTCTGCGTTTAAGTCTTGCAATCTGCTTCCTAAGTCTTTGCGTTCGATCTCGTTCAGCTGACCGCTGACTTGTTGACCTCGTGTGCTCATAGAGCTTTCCTTGGAGTCCATCTCCGTTAGTAACTCCTTTCATATAAAGAAAAAAAACAACAGTCCACCCGTGTTACTTTTAGTATTAATTGTGGCACTAAATGTTCAGAAAATATTTGCAATTTAATTATAAAGGAACTAAAAAACTACAAAATACGATAACATTAGTTGAGATTACACGAGGCAACTTTACCTGTGTGAATGTAAGATTTACCTAAGTTAACTTGCCTTTTAACCTTTTTACTCGATTTTACCTTAGCAAAATTTACCTAGGTTAACTTTCATGGTAAAGAGAGCAAGAACAAGGTAGGAAATTACCCAAATACAACCCTAGGTGTACTGAAGGGTCGTTTCGCTTCCCCAGGTAAACGAGCCAATGACAAGGTGAGAAGGTGAACGTGCAGTGCGTGTTCAGCTGGTAGTTATTCCAAAATGAAAATCACGTTACTGCGAAACTAACATCAACCTTCAATTCCCCTGGTGCGTGTAACCTTGCTTACCCGGGCAAATCAAAACCCAGCTCATTTACCAAGGTAAAATTTCCCTAGGTAAATCGTGTTTACCTAGGGTCGTGTAACCGCAGCTAATGTGTCCTGTCTAGTGCGAACCACTAACTTAAGTAAAGGAAGTGACTTCAGTTAACCTCAGACTTAAGTAATTGGTCGAGCACGATTCACAAACGTTTGAGTTGTTTCGCAGACAGCCATCAACAATATGTCAGCAAGCAATGAAGTAGAAGAAAAAGTCTTGATCATGATGTATCTTCAAATAATGAGAATATACATACGCGGATTTCTTAGGAGAAATTACACTTAAAGGGCACTTAATGTAGATTTCAACGACTAACCCGCTGACACCCGCTGGCACCACAAGAACAAGGGGTCAATATAAAGCTAGTCAATCAATCAATCAAACTTTATTTAAAGAGGGCAACACGTAATAGTAAAATAACTAATAAACTTGTGGCCCTCTATTACCATACACATCAGTTATATATTAGCAACTGCAAGAAGGAACACCACGAAAAAAATGATTACAAGAAAAACGAGAGAAGCAATTAACGAAGTGGAAAGTTTAAGCCTAATTAAGTAAAATATCCTTGCAGACGAAAGAATTTTTTAGAAGACTGTTATTCTCGTATTTTGTATTTTTATCGATAACTGAAAAACAAGGAAAAGAACGTTATTAACCTATCGGTAAGCGGCGGGAAAATATGACAAATTTAAAATCAGACGACATGACATAACGGCGACACACCGTGATTTTGGCAAAAACGTTGCTTGAACCTCACTTCCATAAAGGTGGTTTTCACAATGAACATGAAAACGGCGCCCTCGCGTCCAAAGCTACTTTAATTTTTCAACCCATTCAGACTGATTGCCCTAACGACCGACAGACAACTACGAAAGGAACAGCATGTTCTCAGCAAACACAGACATTCAAAGATGTGGGCTCAATTTACCGGATGCGGATCAGACGTTAAAAATTTCGCTACCCCGTCTCCCAACATGGCGACTACCAAGTCCTGGGTAAACTGTCCTGTTTTGAAGAATGCTTTTAGAGGAATCAACTGTATACTAAACTGGTGATATGAAACTGAGCCAGCCTTAACTTAAATGATTTAACTGAAACGTTAAAATGAAAGCTCCTGACGAGTACTTTCCTGTGGAGCTGTTATTAAGCTGCTAAAGATGATTCACTTTTCCGAGCCTGTGAAAGAAATTCAATTCTACGAGATCCTTAACATAAAAGTTCCTAAATGGTGTGCCGCAATCCATTTAACACTATACGGGGTTTCTAGAGCTAGTTTTATACGTAAATTGTCAACATCAGTACATAGCGCGCCAGTTTCAAAACAAATTTCAATGTTACTCACCACATTTTCTTCGACGTAAATAAAATAGAAAATCTCCGGAATCATATTCATAGCAAGAACGACAGAAAAGCACTCGAAAAACTCTCTACGAGCTCTTCCATGGTTATGATCGTTTTAGATAATTTTCCTCAGAACAAAAAACCTCACCGCTGTGCTTGTCCTTTTGTTTGAAAACAAAGACAAGGGAAAAGAAACTCATTGTAAATTCAAACAACGAGGTCACTGTTTAAGGACGGCGGGAAAAACTGTGTCCATCTTCATCACGTAACATACACTTTTTAAAAGTCGCTCTTTAGACCTGACATTGCTACGGGCTTAATCTACACGCACGCGCGTGTATCCTCGACGATACAATGATCATCCAAAATGAAGGCCAAATTACCGTCTCCAAGTATATTTTGGAGCTTATGAGTACTTCAATGTACTACGATGTACATACGCTAACGTTTCGCTTATTTATAGGCCCGACCTCGTCACTCGTTTACCAACAGGGTTTACTTGCCACCAAAAATTACGCAAGGAAAGATAGTAATGAAAAATTACGCTAATACTAAAGGGCTGTTAAAGTCATGATCACTGATAGCATGTACCGAACCACTGAAGTAATATTTAAAAAACGAGTGCTAGTGTTTCACAGAGATTTCCAAACACGAGAAAACTTTTATTGTTTTCGAGTGTTTGGAAACCCCGACGATACACGAAGCACGAGTTGTTTTTTTTTTTTTAATGGCTTCACAGTCGGGACCTAATTGCAAACAGAGGATATTATTCAGGTCAGCATTTAGTTTTTACTTTCTTTTGTTTAATTATATTGGTGCATAGTTTGTGATGGCAAATGTCTCCGTGTTTTTCACAACTGAAGCTTGCATATTTAAAGTAGACACAATATGCATGAATTGGCGTCCTCTTAGTTTTTCGACACATGGACGGGTTAGCCGAGGATGAATCTTGCTGGTTTTTGCCGCCCAAAAAGTGTGCAAGAAAAATCTTTGCTGGACAACCGGGCCGTTGAGCTTTTCAGAAATTTTCAAGCAGCGCGCGGCAAAAAAAATTCCCTTTGCTTGCCCGGTAAGCGCGTTCAAAGATTATGATGTTCACTGTGTGCAAAGTCTTCAAGAAAAGTTGAAGGACCTGGATAGTCTTTCCCAAAACTATTGCTCCACGAAATTCGTCCAAGAAGTTGCGAATAAGGATGGTGGTCTCTATCCGCATCGTTCCTTGTATGGAATTGTTTGTGACTTAAAGCGGCATTTGGAGGACGTAAATTGAGGGAACGTGTTTGGATATCCAAACACTTCATTCTTCATTGCGGTATCAACTAAAAGCACGCATATGACCTAAATGGTGGCGCGCCATTGGTTTAACATTAATTGAGTTTGAGAATGTTCCTAACACTAATACTAATACTACTAATAGTAAGACTAATAATAATACTACTAATAATAATAATAACAATAATAATAATAAATACCATTGGCCACTAAGAATTATTTACCTTCACATAGACTAAGTTCTCTTGAGCCTCTTGGAGCGAACCGGGTGAACACTGGTCAGCTGCGCACTGCTCGAAAATGTTTGTAGCTTCCAAAGCTTCGATTTGAAATGCACGACATTGCTCTTTAAACTGCTGCAACTCATTCTGGACACAAACTAATCTATTTTTCAGTTTACTCATCTCAACGTTAATGTCCTCAACCTCAGATGCTTTCGCGCTGCCCTGGAATGTGTCACTGTATGTCTTATACTCTTCTATCTTGGTGATTACCACCTCAAGAGCATGGGACTGATCCGAACTCCGGGACTCATCAAGCGTTAAACTGGCCTCGCTTTCGCAAAGAAGTTTTCCAGCTTCCTCGATTAAAAGCCTCGCCTTTTTCAACCAGCCGTCTAGAGTTTGTTGCTCGGCAATAAGAGTTCGCAAAGCTTCCATTCGGTCATTAATCAACTCTTTCAATGTAGATCTGCCTTCTCTAAGCTGATTGCACCGTTCTTCCAAGTAGAGTTTTTTAGCGGCTGGCGCAAAAGTTAAAGTTTCCACTTCCTTTTCTACAATAACCTTAAAATCTTCGTCCATCTCCGAGAAACGTTGATCAACTGCGCGGCACTTCGCGAGTTCCTCTTCAGTGCACGTAACATTACCTTCTTTTGCGACGGTGTGCACATCGACAGCGAGAACCTTGGCCGTAAGATTTTCGTACCGAGTCAACATATCAGTGCATTCATTAGTAAACCTATCTAGTTTCTCAAACTGCGCTATTTCCTTGACAAGGTGTTGTTTCTCCGCAAGGACCTCTGTAGACAGATGGCAAACATCACGCTCGATCGCAGACTGACCAGAATCGCTTTCTTTGCAGGAGAATTCATCAATTTGCCTTGCCAATGAAGTAAGAAGCTGTTCACAAGACTCGATCTCAGTGAGCTCAACTCTCTGAGAAGTGATTCTGTCTTTAATGCACTTCTCACTTTCAAAGTCGACCTTCTTGGAGTTTTGACGTCTTTTAACTTCCTTTACTAAGACTCTAACATGATTGACGTCGGAATTTAGCAAAGCATACTGCTGCAAGCGACTTTTAATCTCCACGTCGTTGTCTCTCGACTTAATTTTAACATCTTCTAAGTTTCTTGATATTTCTTGCAGATCGCCAAGAAGCAGTTCTTTCGCCTGTGCACTTCCACTGACATTCCTGGTTTTAAGCAACAAATTGCTGAACCCATCACACTTCGCGCTGAGAACAGAACCAAATTCTATGTTATCCAACAGAGCTTTCTGCAATTCCTTGTCTTGAATAACAGAAGGTATTTCTCTATTACCGTGGGCAGTGTAAACATCTTGTATCCAGCTCTGCAAACTTGATATCTCTTTTGCAACCTTCCCTATTTCCGTCTTTTCTCCTTCGAGTTCGTTCATTTTTTTCACTGCCTCATCATTCACCTCTTCCCACCTCTTCACCACACCGTTGAGCTTCTTTCGTGGATCAAGATCGTTCTGTTCATAGGCAACGCTTGGAAGTTCATCACAACGATTTCTGAGCAGATCGAGGTTGTTGCGGTACGACTTTATTTTAGCACACAGTTCGTGCATTCGCTGAATTCGCTCATCCACGGGTCCTTCATAACGTCTTGATTCATGCATGGCGCGTTCAAGCTCTTGAACGCCCCCCAAACACGTTTCGAACTCATCTTCAAATTCTTTCTTCGTTTGTGCGAGTCTCTCTAACTCGTGCAATTTTTCACCTACGGAAGCCTTGAGTGCACTCCAGTCTCCTTGAAGCTTAGCGGTTTTTTCATCTAATGTGCCATCACGAGCCATTCCAGCGCCTTTTTCATGTAACAATGTCATCTGCGACTCACGTGATTCCATATCACTGTAAAGCCTTCTGAGCTTAGCCATTTGATCGCCCAGTGTCTCCACCGTGCATGACAAGTCAACTGGAACCGCTGCTTGGTAAATGGTCAGCAGGCTCTCGCAGCGAGCAGACTCTTTATGAAACTCTATGATGTCGTTAATTCGTTCTTCCGCCTGTTTAACTCTCTCATTTGATTCTTCCTGTGCTTGGCTGAATGCAGTTTGAAGCGAGCGGAAAACGTCTTCTAATTCTTGTTTTTCACTCTCGTCAAGCTTTGCAAGAACCATCTCTCCTTTTGCAAGAATACTTTCAACGTTCGGCTTCTCTGCCTCAAGCTCTGATGCCGATTGCTTAACCTGACCCAGAACATCATTCGCTGATGCTACGTTGTTTTCGTCTAGATTAAAGCTTTGAAGGGAAACCTGAATACTTTTTACGCGACCTAAAGAGAGCTCCACCTCCTCTCTAACACTGCAAACTTCACTGACCCAAGCTTCCAACTGTCCTTCCATAACTGCAGCTTGCAGGTTCATCTTCCTCCAATCATCTTTGATCTTTGTGACCTCCTCTTGTAATGGTATCCTTAACTCCTCGCAAGTGCAGGCCATGGAATCGCTGGCTTGTTCCATGGCACGAATCTGATCTTCTAATTCCTTACATTTCTCTTGCTGTTTTCTTCGCCGTTCAAGCTGTGCGTTGTATTTTTCTGGCACAGCTGAATACCCAATTTGTTCCTCCAACAATTCAGTCAAATCTTCTAATAAATGTTTACAGTTTGCTACGCACGCCTCATAATTCCCCTGTACTTCCGCAAATGTCACCAAAGCAATCTCTTTTAGACTCGCATTGTCGCAAAGCAATTTCCATTTCGTTCTCACAGAATCAAGCTTGTCTTGAAGATTGCTCACGCCGTCATCTCCGACTAAATACAGGTCATTTGCATTTTCTACCAGAGTTGAGAGTTTACACTCGAACAATTTTAATTCAGCTTGGAAGTCCTTCATCTTAGCAAGCTGCTCGGCAGCACTATCACTGTCCAAAGAGTAGGCTACATTTGAATCAAGAACAACAGCACACTTATTTAACCACTCAACTGCCTTCTCAAGCTCCTCACTGCATTGCATGTATTCGCTGATCTTACTCTGTGTATCGTTTATTATTTGTGGAATTTCCTTAATAACATTCTCAAAATCCTTACTTCCTTTATCCAGCCTTTCCCTGACTTCAGAGCGCGGAACAAAGTGTTTATTTGTGCCTACAAAAGAGCGAAATTCCTCCTGCTTTTTGCTGAAGTCTTTCTGCAGATCTCTTAACTCGCCAAGTCGGGCTCTTAGAGCTCCTACACTGTCTGGCTTCTCGCCCGACCTCTGCAGTAGGCAATCAGCTTCCTCAACCATTGTTTCATAGCGCGCTATTTCGCTCTCAATTTCTCTCGCTTCAATGAGACGCTTTTCAAGCTCCACGCTCAAGGCAGCAGAGTCTTCACGCACACTCCTTAAAGTGTCACACAGACTGTTAATTTCCTTGAATAGTGATTCTTCAAAAGCACTAGACACTTTTCCGACAACCTCCCCAACTTTGTATTTAGCTTGCAGGATATCGTTCAGCGATGTGGCAGCCTCGTGATCCAGTTTCTGAAATTCCTTTAGCTTTTCTTCAAGTTCTTGGATGTTTTGTGCCTGACCATCTTCTTCCATGACAGCAATTAATTCCTTTTTCTTCAACATCCATTCCTTACCAGCAGAAATTCGTTGGGTTACTTGGTTTGCTATGTCCACGCATTGTTCCATGTCTACAAGATTCGACGCCAGAGGTTTTTGCACCGCAGCTACTTGGGCTTCATATGAGATAAGACGATCCTCGAGCCCTTTTAAAGGTTTAGTCGGGGAGTCTTCCACTTGACTCCGCAGCGATCCCAAAAATTGCATATAAGACGCGCACTCAGTGTTGAACGTTTTTAGCTTTTTGACTTGAGCGACCACTTCTTCCATTTCTTGAGGTTCAAAAGAGACTTCCAATTCTCTTGCCACGTTGTCCATCCAGTATGCAACTTTCTCCAGGCTTTCACTCAGTTTTCTTTCCTCTGCGATTTTGCACTCCGTTTCTGCAATTTTTGCCGAAAAACGAGCAAGCAAAGTTTTCCATTTATCAACAACCTCGTTGTGCTTCCTTTCCGCGTCTGTTACAGATGAAGCTTGATCCTTCTTTTCCCCAAGCTGAAATATGGCAGACTTTTGTGCTAAAGCGTCTTGGAAATTCCCCTTTAGCTCCCTAACGTAACTTTCCAAACTCTCGATGTCAGTAAAAGGTGGAGTATTAGAGGTCACGACGTTCTCTATTTCTTGAACAATCTCCCTACAATTTTGCAGCTCAGTTTCAAAGTCTTTCACCTTCTCGCTGTCACCCACAAGGGACTCCAACTTATCTGCGATTTTGCTTTTCAATTCTGAGCAAGACATCTCTAGACACAGTACTCGAGACTCGACAGTTGCGTTTCCGCCAATATCCAGGTTTGGTATTCTCGCAGCTTTTTCTGCCAGCTCTTTTATTTCCGTTTCTTTTGACTCAATTTTCTGCTGCTTGGACTCGAGCTCTTCAAGCGTCCTGTCTAACGAAGCAACATCAGTATCGACTGAATCCAATTCAAAAGAAATCTCTTCGTTTTCTATCCAATTTTTCAATTCCGCAAACGTCTGCTGAAAATGACAGGTCGCATTAATAGTTTCCTCGAATTGATCAATTTTCAGCCTGGATCGCTCAGCTATTTCTTCAACAGAACTCTTGAATTCCGCCAACTGAAGGTCAGAAATCCGCTTATCTGCTTCACCAGCATATTGCAGAGCCGTTTCGCTTTTAATTAGCAGTACGTTTACAATATTCGTCGGAGATTCACAGTCTTCTATGATTTTTCTTAACTTTCTTACGTGTTCCTCTATCACGTTTACGTCCCCTGGTGGCAGTTCTGTTTGTGAAACTTCAAAGTTTGCTTTCTCAAGCCATTCCTTGGCGGCCTCTAAATCAGTGTCAAAGTTCTCCTTACCTAGTTTAGAAGAAATAAAATAAGCTTTACTGTAAACTCAAATGAACGATTTCTCTTCTAGAATGAGTTGATATAAATTTCACTAACCAATTTCACGGAACCAACCAGAGAGAATTTCTCGTGTCCTTCTGTTAAGTATTAAAACACTATGAAATAATGCTACCACTGTGGGTGCCCGTGCGAAACTAGTTTTGCATTCTGCTTCATCGTGACAGCTGCTGTCCTTGGTCTTTTTTCATCTTTGCTGTTTGGGATGCAACAAATAGACCAATCTGCTAATTTGTAGACATTTAAATTACGATTGACAAAGAGCCTTTCAGTACCAACAAAAGACAAAACTTGCGAATTTTTTAGTCACCACAAAAATTTCCTCTGAACATCGTAAGCAAACGGAATTTTAAATTCCAAATTTTTTCTTTGGAAAAGTGACAATTTCTTTCACCCTGCGAAGTGAGTTGTGATAGTTGGTAAATTTCTCTTGAATATTTTTAACTTTCCAATTATCTATGCTTCTCATTCCTTTTAACATCAGGGTACCCTTGTCAATACATACCATCATACTCCTCTTCCGCTACGGTCTCTCCCAGGCACATTTTCAACTCTTTCTCTTTTTCCTTCGCTTGTTGTTGCAGCTTTCTCCATTCATCTTTCACACGAGCCAGTTGTTCCAAGACTGTGGTCTTCTCATCAGGTGCGAGCTTATCACAAAGTGCGGTCCCCTTGTCAATAACAGACGATATCATGTGCTCTCTCTGTGTGATATCGTGACATAGTTCCGTGTGCCTCTGAAGTTCTTCAAGCAATGCAGCTGTTTCACGGGGATCAGCTGAGTCGGTTGCCATGACACCATTTGCCTCTTGAATCCACATCACGCACTTTTCCAAGAGATCATAATAATCCGACTGCTCTCCAATGCAGCGTTCTATTTCGTCACCTTGTTGTTCAGATAGCATCCGCACATTATCCCACCTGACAGAGAGTTCCTTGAGTTGTCCTTCAACAGTCGCTCGTTCCTCTTCATTCATTTGTTCCACTTCTTTTCGTCCCTTTTTCATGATGTCACTAATCACTAAACTCTTTTGTTGGATTTCATTGTACAATGTCTCTTGCTTTCTTATCAAGTTCATCTGTTCCTCTTCTGGGACGGTAAACATGTCGATCTTCAACGTATGCTCGGCTTCGTTTAACCACGCATTAAATTCCTCCAACTCTACACTAAAACCGTGACCTTCATTCGAGGATTCTAACATGTCCACCTCTTCCGGCTTGAGAGCATCTCGTTCCGCGTGAACACGCGCTGATTCTTCGCGCACGTCACACATCTCCTTCCACGTAAAGCGGAGTTTCTCCAGACGCTCTTCCAGGATGGACTGCTCATTTTCGGGCAAAAGCGATGAAATTCGATGACCTACTTGAAGCACTTCGTCCACAGAAGACTCCACATACGAGAAGTCCTTACAATTATCTACCAATTCTACTGTTTGGCTGGAAAATTTCTCCAGGGCTTCCATGCATTTGTTGTACTTGACCTCGAACGTCTCTACCTCTAAGATACACTTTGAGAGGTATTCCTTTTTCTCTGTAGCAAGCCTGTGCACTCTTTTCCATTTGTCCCCAACCGCTCGCATTTTTTCCACCGTTTCCCGTTTTTTCTGTGGATTCTCCTGAACGATTTTCTTGCCCTTGTCGCTGAGATTGTTAACAAATTCCTTTTGGGTTTGCAACTCTGCTAGCAAGGGCTAAAGTGAAGAAAAATATACCTCAGAAAATTTAATGCTTCCATAAATGAGACAATGGACGAAGGAAAAAGTTGTATTTCTCAAAACGTATCAGTAACACTAGAGGCTGTCTAAGGCATGTTAACAAATAATATAATGATAAGAGTGGAACATAGGACACTCTTAAGACGTCCCACCTCACAAAGGGAAAGTTTCTCCTTCATGTCCTGTAGACCAGATACCACGCCCAGCTCCCACTCGCTCAAAGACACTTCAACTTCCTGTCAAGAGAGTTACACGCAAGTTTCGCTAAATGCCAAGCATATCAAATACACCGTGGTCTCGTTCGCTGACTCTCGTTCACTATGAACTGAGCGCTGAATATAAAGTTACCTATATTACTATCGCAAATGGTTTGAACCCAGGAATCACATCATCACTTTATTAGGTAAGATCACCGGGATGTCTGCATTCCTAAGAACGATTGTTGTTGATAATAAACCACAACAGTCCCTCACTCGGAAAAGCTTACTAACAGTTTACCACCTCAGGAAATAATCAGAATTGTTTTATGACAGCTTTTTCGAACCTCCGGTTTCTCTATTCAATTAATCACGGAAAAAATATTCGAAAAGTTCGGATGTGATCTTCTCACTCCTTACAACAATCAGTCCAGATTTAGAAACTACCAACTGGAAATGGTTACCTAGCACAAGAAAGCACATCCTTACCTCAAGCACGTGCATGCAGCTTTGCACTTGAGTCTGAAAGTCCTGCTGTTGGACTATGCACCGAATCAGTTCCTCTTGCTTGGCAAGAGCTTTACGAATCACGCTCGCTTGCAGCTCTTCCAGTACATTTAACTGGCTTTCAAGGAACACACGGTCAGCATCATCTGGGACCTTGTTTAAAAAGAGGCGGCCATTGACCAGCAGCTGGCTTAGCAGGGGTTGAGATTTCTCCAGGTCATCACAAAGCCACTGTTATCAAAACAAAGTGGTTTGATTTGAGTGCAAGAACTACAGGAACCACAAGACAATAATCTGTACTTTTGTGCAAGAAAACAAAAGTGGTTGGCATCATGGGGCCGGAACAAACGGCAGATTGTTGATTACACAAAATTTGATTGGACTAATGATTTTATTTGTACACCATACAACACAAAGCAAAACTGAAAGTTGTTTGCTGCAGTAAACAGTAAGTGTGACACAATGATTAACATTAAAAGAAATGAGATGCTAAGTGTTCAGCATGGTTAAGCGACCCACGCATACTCAGAAAAAACGGCAAGCAGCGTCATGAATCGTTGAACAGAAAAAAACATTGATTTCTATACAATACGACACAGTCCAAAACGTTTACTAGTTTGCTGCAAATAGCAAATGTGACACAACAATTTGCACTTTTGCGCAAGGAATCCACACTTGCAATTTCCAGACACAGAAGTTAGGAACACGCTGTTAGTTTAAACAAAGTTGCATTGCCAAAAAAACAAACTGAAAAAATACATTGCTGAATATAGTTGAAGGAATCGCCAAGATTTCATCAATAAACACAACAGCTAGCATGGTATCCTGTTATAAGCATTATAAGGAGCGGTACCAGTGACTATTGAAGTTTACACCCAACAAACCTTGACCGTGGCCAGCTGCTCCTCCAGTACTTTGAGTTCTGCAGTGCTGATGATTGCCACACCCAAACTGATATCAGCGTTGCGAAGCTCTGTTAAACGCTGGTCCAGCTCTCTGGAAAACGTGGACCACTCATCTATCTCTCCTTCTACAAGCTGAACTTTGTTAGAAATTTTCCACCAGACATCCGACCACCGTCGTTGTAGGGAACTAAGCTTGTCGTCGATGCTCATTCGCCCTTCGCTGTTGCAGCGCTCTCGGAGGCGAGAACCTTTTCCTTGAACCTCGGACAGCTGCGACATGTGGCCTTCAAAACTGTTCGCAACGGCCTGGAAACAAAAAAAACGCAATGTTCTCAAAATTCGAGAAGCATCCGATGTAAGTCCCTTCTGCGGCTGATATTAATTAACTATCGGATAGTATCTCCAACTCGCGCCATTTTAAAAGAATTTCGTTTCGTTTAGGACTTGAGATAGCCAATGTCTTCCATCTGAAAGGTAACCCGAGAAATCTCTTTCGGATCAAAATCGTTGTTTCTTTGAGAGCCAAAAACGAGATTCTTACTACGACAACACTCTTCTCTTCGGAGACATTGAGGGTGTGATCGCAACATTCAAATTTATTGTGGCGGGAACCTGTTATCCAACAGGACTAAAACTCGCAAATGTTGTCCATTTCTTGTAAATCATGGTATAGATAGACAGACAGACAGACAGACAGACAGACAGACAGATAGCTTTATTTACCCTTGGATTTCAGAGTAGCTTTACAGCTAATATCTCCGAACATTTACCCACCCAACCAAAAAATCACAAACACAAAGGCTAGACCACAACACCGGGATCTACGTTCCCTACTCTTCGTGAACAGTGTGTAGGTTCTTTAACATCCCACGAAGTTATTTTACGAACAAGGGCTGTGAGACGGGACCTACAGTTTATCGTCCTTATCCGAGAAGACTAGACAGTCTAACTATTTACAGATGTCATTGCAAGGGCAGCACTTTCTCCTCAGTTATTTAAAGACCCTGAGTGATGGTCCGGCCGAGGTTCGAACCCACGACCTCCCGCACGATAGTCCCGTGCTCTACCAACTGAGCTAACCGGTCGGCGGTTAAAACATACATGGTTTAAACATACCAGCCATACCATAACTTGGATCTGGAATGCCTTTAAATCATGAATAACTTCTCTTTACAGCTTCACGGTCAACTATTTTGAGGGATATTCGTGAACCCCTACCTTAAGTTTGGCCAGTTGATTCTCGAGTCCATTGTACCCAAGGTTCTTACTAGTCTCGCTTTCATGAAGACACACTTCTGTGTAGTTCAGAATGTCCGCCAAACGGCCAAGGTCCTCCTCAAAATCACTCAGCTCAGCCACCATGTCTTTAAGCTCCTTGGCTCTTTCTGTCACCAGATTCTGAACACAATTCCACATGTCATTAATTTGCTGTAGGTCGGCCTCTATGGATTGGTTCTCCTCAACTTTACTGCTTAGTTCTTGGCCCTTTACGTTCACAAAATCCAGCACAAGTTCTTGAATGCTTATTTCCTTTCGTAAATCCTAAAAGGAGAACATTGACCGATATGAACACAGTAACCGTCTTTCCTCGACTGAACACCTGTGTTCCACTGTGGTTCCTGAAATTGCTCTATAGAGCATATGCACATGACGTCTGGTTCCCTAAACAAAGGCACGGTGGCCATATAGGTGTCTCAAACTAATCCTCTGCGAATTGAAGTCTATTTTCATGTAAACCCTTTTTTTGTTTCGCGAAAGCAATGTGGCTGCTAGTCACGTAAACGAATACGATTTTTTCGTGATTAGTATCCACATTGTTTTACTGAAACACAAGATAAATTTGAATAAAAATACACTTTGACTTCCGGAGTATTGGTTTGATAAACCAACATTACCACCATCGATCCGAGGGAGCATTTTACTCAGAATAGAATCAACTTAAAGAGTTCATTCTGATAAAAAGTCTCTACCTCTTGGTGTCATGATGACTATGCCTACGTATGAAACAAGCTGTTTTTTTGTTTGTTTGTTTGTTTGTTTTGTTTTCTTTTTCTTTTTCCTCCAGTATCTCTCTTACCCTCTTTTTCTCCAATTCACCCCTGAGCGCAACAAGATTCGCTGGTCCAATAAATACTGTAGTGTGCGCTCGCTCCACCTCCCCAAGCCACTCGGCTAGCTTATCTCTGTTCTCTTCAAACTCATTCCACATTTGTACGGTTTCCTCGATGACACATTTGACTGACAGCGTGTCCTGACAGAACTCGGCCCAGTCTTGCTCTAGCTGGTTCAGCTCGCTCTCTACAGAAGCCTTGCTCATGCCCGAGATGACCTGGAGCAAAGCATCACCCTTGCTGTAAACTTCGTCGATCAGCTGATCACTTTTGTCCATTTCGTCAAGAAGCACCTAAAATATGAAATGACAGATTGCTTTAGAGAATGAAACAAGAGGATACATCGTACACTGAACACTGATTATCCTGGTTTCAAAACACCGACCTGCAATTTATTATTCATATCTTCAAGAATTCTTCTGTTCTGGTAAGTTCCACGACACCTCTCTAGGGTAGCCAAAGCAGGGCAAAACCATGCACCCCACTCCTGCACGGCAACAATATACGAACGGAACTGCTTAACTACAAAGTCCAGGTCAACATCCACGTCTGGCGCTTGCGCAATGGTCTCATCAAGTTTTACCCCAGCTCCTTCTAAGGCCTTGTCCACCAAGGAGATGTCTAAGTTAATCTTGAGCATGTCTTCCTTTAACTCAACCAGTTCGGCGCTTTGAGATTTTAAATCATCTTCCAAAGTCTGAAGAAAGACGGAGACACAACGGTTTGCGTAACTCATGGAGCAGCTATCAATGGAGTGTCCAAAGTGATTACGCATTTGCTTTGGTTTTGGTTCGCTCTGAGCTATGATGATCGCTTTCGGCCGATACTTTCGCTAACTTTTGGTTTTTGGTTGAACCACTTCGACTTTTGGTTAGCTGAAGGTGTTCGCCAAAACTTTGCTCGGCATTAATCAGTACACCTGACAAATGCACTTTGCAAAATGCCAAGAAATTCCAAAAGAAGTCTAGAGTAACGGTACAAAATCTACATCATGCAAACGAATAGATATATATATATATGAGATGGTGTGTACGCGACATATCATTTTCTATTTCTGCCAAAATTTTAAGCCAAATTCTTTTAAGTATTCATAATAACAGCTCAAAACTATTTCTGCGACGACAATGAAAAGACTTCAGTCCTTGATCTACAAACCTTGCTCTCTCGTAATTTACGTTGCACCTCCTCCAATGAATCATCGGTCGTGTAAGCACACGCAGAGAGTCGCTTACAAGTACTGACAATCCGTTCTATGAGGTCCTCAAGCAGACCTTTGATTTCCTCTTCTGTCCTATCAGCTCTTGGTGTTTCGTCTCCTATCACGGTTTCCAAGCTCTCCTTAGAGCACTGCTGTTCCTGTAAAGGGAAGAGAAAGCATTGAAACTTCTGAGCTGTTAAGCTAATTCTCCAGGTTAAGAATGATCAACATCAGAAATTGTTAGACGACTTTGGAATGACTATCAACACTAACTCTGCACTCAACTCTCGCAAAAGACAAACAAGTGTCGGAGAGGATATGTACCAGTGTCCTTCCGCCAAATCAATGCCCTGATCAACTAGACTACCACGTCACTCGCTCGTGAATCTCAAATTTTACCGTATTACTACAAATTTACTAGCTCACCCTAAACTCAGTGCATACAATAATTCGCTAAAAATAGATTTCCACACAGTGAAACGGGAATGTCTTATTATAATAATAAATCTTATTCCAATGAGAACGTTTCTTGAAAGGATTGAAGGATTTCGGCCAAAAAAAAATGCACATCGTCAGTGAAGAAAAAACAGCATTTTATCCTTACGTTAACATCACCCAAATTTTCCTGGCATAGTTAATTAAAGTCCTTATGCACAACTTCAATCGTTACCTGAGTAGAAGCGACCACTGCGTCCACAACTTCTTCCTTTGGATAATCTTGGCTAGAAAGTGTGCCTTCCCGCGATCGCGCCTCAAGCAGGTTGGGCTCGCTGCCACCCACAAAAACATTTCCACTTCCAAGTGTGTTGTGCATGAGTATCCCGACGTTTTCATCGTAATCCTCATCTTTGTTGTCGATGTTGATCGAAAACGTGCTGCTTGAGCTCCACAGAGTATCCATGGAGGCTTCATATGATCGTTTACGATCGCGCACATCCAAAGAGTTCTCACTTCCAAAGGAGAGACTCCGAACCCCAAGGCGGCGCATCGGGCCGGCTTCGATAATCTCTGAAGGGAAGGCGTCTTCGATATCCCCCTCTATGCTAAACTGTGGTGGAAAGGAGGCGGCTCGCCGAATTCTCCCCAAGGTCTGTTTCTGCACCGCATCCACAGGAATCCCCGCCAATTCGTGTACACTTTCCCATTCTTGAAAGAAGGGCTCGAACGATTCGCTCATGTCCACTTCCAAGTTGTCAGAGTAATCTTCGACCAGCTTCAAGGCTTGAAGACTGAGTCTCTTGAGTTTATCCTCACGAGAAGCCACCTCATCCTACCAATAAATGAAAATATTGAGACTTCCTGGTCTTTGTCAGTAGCCTGCGGTAATGACCATTTAGGGTAGCTCCTTCTAACCAACCTGGCAGCATTATGCGCGCGAAAAAGAGGTTTGCTCCCAAGATTATCATATCGCCGACTACAGCATCTTATATTTCTGCGACATTTTGGCCGTACCAATTCGATCAGCTATAAAAATAGATGGCGCAGAGCGGAGTGTATTGTTTTCGTTGGCAACCCCGAGAAAAGTGACATGTATCTTCCTAACAAATGTTGGGAAGATAAAACTTCCAGATACATGGGCTGCCCTGACTGTACCGCTGCAGTTGATAGCCCCTCTAAAATAAACTTTGTAGTCAAACCTTCAACTTCCTCCGTCGTAGGACCACATCAGTGTTACCGTCCTCTTTGTCAGCGGTGGTAGCCAACTCCTTTTTGACGTCAGAGATCCACTGCTGGATTTCTTGCTTGTCTTTTTCAAGAACTTCAAATTCATTCGCGACCTGCTCGAGAGCCTGCTGCTTAACACCAACCTGACAAACGAAAACCAGAAACAACCCTGAAGAGGTATGCCGTCACACGCCTATCTTACAAAGGTTTTCATTAAACACACAAGGCGAAAATAAATACGGTTAGTCAGCCAGATGAATGCATTTGCGAAGTGCCAAATACAGGGTTTCCAGCAACAAATGCAATTTTAAACCCGTACCCGAGTTTGAAATACAGCACGGGTTTTTCATGTTTGTCCCAAGGAATTTTGTCCAGCATTGTAGAAGCAATTGCCCACAGCAGCGCCGATAAGCGCGCTAAAACCTGGGCGAACAACTCACCATTGGTTTGGGTTTTTCTTTTGATTGCCTGAAAACGTCTCATGACTCTTAAGCCAATCAGTGATCGCAGCGATACAAAACCAAAGCAGTCGCTAAATTATATTTTTGACACTCAGCCGAAAGCGATCAGGCGAATGGAAATTATGCTGATACCTGAATTTTGGCGTCTTGCCATTTCTCATTGACCAATCGGAGTTGCGTCTCAAAGCCTTCCATATCCACAAGTCCATCGCTTTGTTTGAGTTCCTCCAGTAACTGAAAAGCCTCTTGATTTACTGCCTCAAGCACTGATTCATTGTCCTCAAGATCCTGTCCCAAGGCCTGTTATAGTGTATTTTGAAAGATAAACATATAAAAAATTATAGGTGATACAATTCATACGAAAACCATAGGGTTAGTCATTGGTTATTATTGTTGTTACTTAATAAGAATCTTTTTCGATTGATGTATTGTCGATTCGTATGTCTCCAGTTGAACCATTAGTTTATAATTCACATCTCAGGGCCTTTTGGGAGAACAAAATTGCGTTGACTTTGTGTTCACCCCTGAATACAGTTCACTATTGTACTTAAACAGTTTGCCTTTTTTATCACTCTTTTATCGAGGAGAAAATTGGAAATTAATTGCTGGCTCTAGACAGAATTCATAAATGGCGGCTGCAAAATCATTCTTATTTTTCTCGCTAGCCTCGTTTTAAAGCAAAAGTTCTTTTGGATTTTTACATGCTAACGAGGCTAGTGAGGAAAATTAGCATAGAGAGAAAATGTTAATTTATTAGCCGCCATTCATGAGTTCGGTCTCTGCAACTGAAGATAACTAAAGTGGTACACACAACGTTGGCTACTGGTAATGAATATACTGAATGGGTTCAGTACACAACCCAGTCTGTGAATCTGTGAAAGACAATCCTGTTTGTACTTTGGCGGTTGTAGAAGCTTATCGCTAGTTACCTTGCATTCTTCAATCTGCTTTTTGCAGTCGTCTGCGCTTTTAACTTGTCGCTTAGTGACAATCCCGTGGGTGTTCTTAAAGAACGCGTTCATCTTGTGTTTCTGTTCGGCAAACTTTCGCCATTTTCCTGTCACTTGCTGGAAAAACTCTCTTTTTTCTGCGATTTTCTTCTGCAGTGACTCAAACCGTTCAATCAACTCCTCCATTTCTTTTACGGCACAGCCATCCTCGTCCACCTCTCCCATATCTTGTGCGGCTTTTCTAAGCGCTTCCAAGTCGCGCTTGTGAGCGTTCAATCGATCAAGTATTCCCTGCCATAAGAAAGTTCCAATGGATATGTATATAATAAATTAATTTCTTCATGGGGGCTGATATATCATAACGCGAGCATTTTCTTGTATTCCTGCAGTCGGTCAATTCTCAAGCTGCGCGGAGCGCAGAACCCGGCCGCAAAACCGAGGGGGGCAACAGCTTTACTTTTATTTTTCTTGTCGTCTTAGGAGAGGGGAAGAACAAAAGTTCTTAACTATATTTTATCTTCAATATCTCGAATTTGTTCGAACAAATATCGCCCTAGACCATTTTTATGCAAATATTTCCTATTGTTTCAGTAATTTAACATGGTCGCTGGTCATGTGAGTGAAAACGATCTATACACCAGTAAAGTGCTTTGTTGCGAGACGTTATTCCCGATTATACACCATGCGCCACACCTAGTATTTCCCATACCTGATATGCTGTGAGCTGATCCTGAGCGCTGTCTATGCGGCAGCTTGTGGAGTTATGCATTTCCGCGTCTCCTTCTTTCTTCTTTAGCCAGCGAATCATTTTAAGCTTGTTCCTGGTAAAGTCCCACCATTTTTTTGCAGTTTTCTCGATGCTTTTCGTCTTCTCTTCAACGTCCTGTTTTAAAGTATAGACAAAGTAAGATTCCTCACGTTGATAACAATGATGATGGTGATGAATGATGTAAGAATGAACAACTGTTCCGGCGAACGACCTTGCACTGTGAGTTCATTGAAACGGCACTACAACAAGAGTTGGGTTAGCTATCCAATAAGCAGTAGGTCATAGGTTCGTCTCCAGTTGGGAGCACTCGGATTTAGTTTTCCGAGTAGGTACGCCTCGTTACCGATAAATTCATCATTTCATAGAAATATATCACATATCATAAGTCGTTTAATAGGGCCGTAAAGTTCCAGGAAACAAATCGTCGTACCCAGCAGTTAATATTCGGAGCCCAATTGCAGAAATTGTTACGATAAGGAAAAGGTTTCAGGGTTGCGAAAAGTAAAATTTTTGCATTTCTTGTCTTAAACGTGCTCCTATTCCTTAAAAGTACCAAATCATAGCAGTTTGCAAAGCATACCTTCTTCTACCCAAGGTAGATTGTAGGAGAGAGTAACAATATGGTTTTACCCGTACCTGTATGACTGTATGCCAATCGGTGTTTAAGTCACCAAGTTTCTCCTCGAATGCAACAGCCTGTCCTGAGGATTCCTGCTGTAACATCAAGTGGCCTTCTTTCACAACTACATCAAGATCAAGGCACTGCTTCTTCCACAGATCTACCTTGGCCTGTAAACAAAATGGATAGAGCAACGAAGTTTTCAGTTCAAATTCAAGGGTGCTTCGGTGACTGCTTTGGTTTTACGCCCTGTGTAATTGGCTAAAAATCCCCCCTCTCTTTCTCAACAAATCAGAGGCGTAAAACCAAAACCAAATGTCGCTCCTGCGAACGCACTTTCCCGCGCCTCGAGGCGGCAACAGGCATTAGGATCGGGTTTGATTTGATTCAAAATGGAACATAACAGACGTTGACGTCTCTGTAAAAAAAAACCAATAGTCTTGAATCCACTTCATTCAAATAATAATCCATTCCCTGATAACATGACTTAGAAGTTGCATGTACATTATCCCCCTCCCCTTTATCCCTTTTGTTGCTTACCTTCGCCTTTCTTGATTCCTCCTTGATCTTCTCCAGTATCATAGGCGGTATATCCTTCGCAGCGCCAAGCTTTTCTTCTATCCTCTCTAAATACTGCACCACGTGTCTAGACGAGTCCAAGTAGTGTCGTGACAGGACCAGCAGCTGGTATCTTCCGGCAGCCCATCGCAACATCTCGTCCCAACGATTTGTCAGCTTCGTGAGCTTCTCGCCGAGTCGCTCGGCGTCTTCACCTTTGCTTGCTTGAAGTCGGACTTCGCGGCCTTCTTTTACGAGGGATTCAAACGAACCTTGGCGGTTCCTGAAGTTCGACTGGAACTCCTGGCGAACGAAAGGATGAAGCTAAATCAGGCACCAAAGACATTAAAAGAACAGCACAATGCGAATATCACTGTGAATTCAATTGCAGTTCGCCTATTTTGTCTCTTGTCGTAAATGCCGCGAATGAAAACTAAAATTGATGGTCCCAATTTTCCCCGGATTGGGATTGTAATATAGGTAAGATAAGCAACCACCTTATGTCTGTACTTTTCGAGCGAAATACAAAAACGTGTGAATTGAAACAAAGTACACAGCATCAACTTCGCAGCTATCCTCTCACCTCCAGTCCCTTCAACTGTTGCACGGCCTCGTTCTCATTACGTGGTTTGCCTATCTTAGTAAACACTTCCATTTCCTCGACCCAGGCCAAAAACGCGTCCAACTTTTCATGAAAGCTTTTCCAGCAGTGAAGTTCTCCCTTTAAAGTTTCGACTCGTTCTGGAATACTACTAGACAGGGAATCCCACTTCTTTTTGAGTGAGTCACACTTGTGGTCAACGATCTTGTCTTGTATGTACATCATGTATTTCCCACTGTTCGATAATTCTTGGTAGTTTTCAACAGCCGACATGAAATTCTTTTCACCATTTTCCATGTCTCGCTTTACAACCTACAAATGAAAAAAATGCTGGTTTAAAACAGTTAAATACTTCCTTATGGTAGTAATGAAAATCAGCTTTAATTTAAGTGTCAATGGATTTACCGCTTAATCACTAATTGGGGACAATACAAATTACATGAAATCAGTGAGCTGAAATTTATTCAAATCAAATCAAATGTCGGTTTGTGGAGAGAGGAAAACCTGAGAACATGGAGAAAAACGTATAGAAGTAGAGTGCCGAAACCAATGAAGCCAGCCCAGATATGCCGAGTTCGGGAATCAATCTCGGGCCACACTGGTGGAAGGGGAGCGTTCACGCCACTGCGCCAACCGTGCTCCCCCCAAAATAAATTCTCCCAAAACAAGTCCAAACTCCAACGAGTAAGGTGGAAAGAACACTCCTACCGAGCTACCAAAGGAACTATATCCAGTAATGAAGCAGTTCAAACAGTGAAAGCACCTTTCTGAAGACAACCCTCTAAACCACAATAAGTACAGTAAAATCACGTTCATAGAAATTATCCTTTTATCAACAGTCCACACAATTATTTCATGCATTTTCCCAATTGATTCGATGTTACTGGTATAACCAACTTCCCATGCACCTGTCTGTCGGCCATAAGCTTGAACTTTGTAAAAGTTTAGCCTAGCAATAATCCGTTCGAGCAGTAGAGACCCTATTCATATATGGTGACCACTAAATTATTTTGTCTTTGTGCTAATTGGCCCAACAAGCCTTAATATTGAGCAAATTCTTTTCAATTAGCTAAAAGACAAAGGAATCGTTAAGCCGCCGCCATTTCTAAATAGGATCTATATTAATAGTGCCTGAGGTAAAATTTCTTGCCTCTTTCTGAACCAATAAGAAGCAAAACAAGACCAAACGTGGTTTGACTGGAAAGTTTTCCCGCGCTTAGTGCTGGCCACGTGATTTGCATCGAGTACTCATTGGTTCACTTGAGTGTCTGTTTCTCTTGTGATTGGCTGAAGTAACTACTAACTCCTCTCAACAAAGAAAAAACTCCAAATTCCTTTACCGTACCTCATAGTAAGCCAGCGCCTCTTTTAAGCTATCTTCGTCTCTACTTGACAGCCCTTGCTCATTCACAAGCTGATCTTCAGCCAGGACTACCCAGGATTCCATGTTGGCCAGCACATTCTCGCGCTCGGCCCAGTCCATCCTAAGCTCATCCAAATCAATCAGCTTTTTCTCGGCCCGTTGCACGGCCTGGTTCCATTTCTCCTCCAGTTGCTTCAGTGTGTCTTTAATGTCGAGATCTTTCTGGCGCATGCTCGCTGATAGCTCTGAGCCTTTCCAGATCAAGTTGTCCAACACTCCTCGTAGTTCACGTAAGTCCGCGAGCAGCAACTGACAGAAAGGAGAAAGGAGTATAAATGGCACATCATCCGGAGAATTATCAATACAGAGTCTAAAGAAGAAAATGAAGCACTACAGTGGATGCTATATTTTGAGGTCTAAATAAAGCTCAAAAAGCAAGACAAGAGTTTGCGATGCAGTTATGAAAACTGAGATACCCAACCACAACCATCATCCAGTGTTGGTGACAAAGTCTTACCGCACCGAAGAGTTTGAATGCAAGGATGAATGTGTGTTTAAATGCAACGCCAGTGAAATTCTGAAGTGCTACAATTAAATAAGAACTTCCGGGCAGCACTGAAGAAAAGGTTCCATGTTCTTTGAGCTTAGCAACAGCATATGTACCTTATCTTCCTCCATACGAGCGGCCACTTCCACTGCACTGCCAAAGTAAGGCACCTGTGCTCCAAGCTTCTCCTCTAGTTCCTCAAAGCGTGATGTGAACTCTTCAAAAACTTCTTGATATTCGTTCAGCGGCTTCAGTCCCTGTTCTGCGCTGCTCTCAGACATTCTGGCTTTTTCAAACAGTTCATTCCAGCGCTCCCTTAAACTGCATAACTTGGCTTTGAACTGCATTGTGCCCGCGTCCACGACTCCTTCCGACATCTTGCGCGCTTCTTCCAAAAATACGGAAAAGCTCTGGCGACGCTGGAAAAGTTCATTTGATACTACCTGTGAAAAGTGAAAACAAAAATGGATCACACGAGATAGCCTGAAGTCTGCTTCCTCGAGCAGGAGCATTTTTTGGCAACAAAATGCTGAAAAATGTTCTCTTTCACAATCAACACAAGTGTAGCACACGAGAAGAGTTTACCCTGAAAATCAATGCAGATCTCCGACGAAGATCGGAGTATTTGGAATTTTAGAAAATATAAAGGAAGAATATTGCGGTGGTCGTTGCGTCGCTGACGAATTTTGGCACTACCAACCAAAAACTTTGCCTGTTTCTTGGAAATGAGCTACGATACTAGACCACTGTGGGCTTAACTCTCCCAGCCCCAATATCAACATGCCACATTGTTTCAGTTCTTCACTGGTTTCGGGTGGTGATAATAAAGTGAATTTTTGTTGAGACAGCAAGGTGCTTTGTCTGTCGCGATCATTTATATGCTGATGTTGGGGTCTAGTGGCTCAACAAGGCTTTAGTATCTCACGGGGCACCGCTCAGAACTGAGAACTGTCCTCACCTTCACTTGAGCCAGCCATTCTTGCGACATGCGGGTTTCCCTGCGACTCCACTCCAGACGTGAGTCCACATTGTCCATATACTCCACAAATGTGTCCAGCTGCTCTTGAAAGTCTTCCCACTGCTTACACTTGGCTTCTAAGCTTTCCAAATGCGCGGCAATCTCATCAAAAAGTGACTTCTTCAACGAAGAAATGCTGTTCAGTTGCTCCTCAATTCTCGCTTTACAATCTTCACTGACTTTCATTTTAATGGTTGTTCCGAGAGAAAAGATGACGTTGTATTCGGCTAATCGAGTTTGAAGATCATGTTGGAGGTCCTAGGAATAACAAAACCAAACAAATTGGCAAACAGTCTGCGACACTGAGAAAAGTAAAGCGATCGCTCACGAAACCCAATTCAAAGACGCTCGTGAGACAGACTTCTAAGCCCCAAGGATAAAATTAAGTTGTAGGAATTCCATCCAATTCAGTTTGGTGAGATTCAATGGCCATAAGAGGGTTAGGGGTAGGCTTAATATTCTTCTACCTATGTGTTTCTCGTTAAACGAACAACCCAAGAAGAAATTGTATGCAAAGGACATCCAAGCCTCTTTAATAAACCAAGAGGCTAATCAAAAGTCAGATTTTAAAATTGAGACCTCAAGACACAAGTAATCAGCAGATGCATTCATTGCTAAATCGACCGCCGATCGACCGCTTGATCTATTCTGATTACAGACCCTTGCTTCACTACAAAAACACGACCAAAGTTCAAAAGTGCGTGATGTTTTTTTTGGTTGTACCTACCTGTACTTCTTGTTTCTGTTCATTGACGCCTTCAATACCTGTGACATTTAAAGCCTTCCTCCGTGTCACCTCTACCTCCCCTTGAGCTAAAGCCTCTTTGAATCCTTCTAATCCCTTGTTATAACGTAACCAGTTGTTGTAAGCTGCCACCAGCTCTCCTTGTCTCTGTTTACAGACTTCAAACGCTGCACTCGAAAGAGTTTCCAGTAGAGTGACATTGGAATGCACTAAATCCAATGCGCCTTCCACCTGCGTCAGAGCTGTTCCTTCGGAGATCGCTTCTTCTATTTGCGTTTGGTGAGATTCCAGTGATTGTAAAATGTCCTGTAACGAGAAAAATAAGCTGATGTATACCGACAGGTGCTGCGGCTATATAACTACCGTCCACAGCAATTGGGAAATGGTGAAAAGAAGTCACTGAAACTAGCCACTGTCCCCACTGGGGGGAGGGGGCAATCCACGACATCCCTCCTTCTCCAAGTAAGCAGATAGCCAAAGGACTCTCACCTCAACACCCGCTAGTTCATTCTCGACATCAACCACGCCATCCAAACAAAATTCCACGTCGAGGCGAGTTTTGACTTCATTTAAAAACGTGACATGCTTTTGAGTACACTGTTGATGTTGGAAGCACTGAAGCATGATCGGGAGTCTGTTTCTTCTGGCACGCACGGTGGGTAACGCTGCTTGCACTTGTTCTGTCACGGAGCGGACATCCTCTGTAATCTCTGGATTGCTAGACGAGCTGGCAAGTTTTCCTGACACTTCATTCAATGCCTGAAGCGACAGAAGCTGACCGTCCAATTCGGCCGTCAGCAACTGTAAGAATGAGGAAAGCATCAAGACAGACAAATCAATAGGCAATTTCCGAGTTCAAGTCAGCCTCGCCTCTTTCTCAAAGCGAGTCCAAGTGCGAAAGTTTTGTGATGGCAATTACTTTTACTTTGCATGTGAACAAAACTGATTTTCATAAGAAAGACTTCGCACTTAGACTAGGCTTTGAAAAAGAGGCTGCAGTTTTGAAAAAAGAAAGTCTCTAAAGCGGTAAAATGGTACCTGAAAGTTATCCATAAGCGGCTGGAATTCAAGGTAGTCTTTCACGTTGTCCAGACGTTGACAAACATTTTCCAAGTCTTGAAACCAACGAGCCACTGACTGCAGCTTATCTTTGTAGTCAGCAAAATTGTCCGCCATAATCTGCAGCCTTGGCTGAAACTCTTCAATCTTGCCTTTAACCTCTTCCCATCGTGCTCCAAGCTGTTGGATTGCAGCTTCAAACAGCTCTTCTTTTTCTTCATCAGACGAATGCAACTTTGACTTACTTTCCTGAAGCTTAAGCATATCTTCTTCGACGGTCTTGAATGCATCAGGATCTGCTAGCAAACGCTGAGCAAATGAACAAATATGACTAATGAAGATCCCTTATGAAGGTCAACTGCCTCATCCGCTACTAGCAACAATGCACAAACCTAGGCCAATTTACTAAGCGAACTTTTTAATTAATTGCATTCTTGGCATATCTACTCATACGTGTGTGTCACTGAAGCATTATCTACCAGTCCTACAATTCTATAACTTGACTTCGGTACAGGCAGAAGTTCATTACCAGGAGCCTCCATAGGTACTGTACCCTTGAGTCAACCCTGTCCCGTATCTTTCTGTATTTAGAACTGTGATATCTGCAGGTGCTTTTGAATTTCAATTTGTGGCGAAAGCTACCTCATCTTATATGACTGACTATTATAAAAACACCCACTAAAACCCCGTGGGAGGTGCTTCTAAAAATAAAACGACACGGGACAGGGTTGACTCAGAGAGTTAAAGCCCCGGCCAAACGAGAGTGAGAGTTGATGAGAGTTGAAACTCTCGCTCTCGTTTGGCCAGGAACTTTCACGCGTTCCCGACTATTCTTGTCCATTCTCGAGAGTTCTCATCGAATTTGAACCTGTTCAAATTTTCGATGAGTGTTGGCGAGAGTTTTGTCTCGATTGGCCCAGTGTAAGAATGATTGATCGACAGTTTCAAAGAGTTCCAACTCTCGTCAACTCTCATTGACTCTGGCTCCCGTTCGGCCCGGGCTTATCATAGACGATGACTGAGGCTCCGGGTAAAGAGCTCCTGGTATATGGTACATAAACACAAAAGAGAAATGAAGAACGGCTGTCAGGTGATCATAACATGTGCTCCCGCAGTTATTCTTCGGAGTGAACCGAATGTATATCGCTGAATGTACGTTGTCCTAATTGGTGTTAAAAAATGAGCAATAAACAAACAAACAAGCAAACAATTTGTACCTGATATCGCTCGTGAAGGTCCATACTGTACCCCTTGGTGCCAAAGTGATGATTCACCTCAACCCACTCCTTATCGAGACCTTCGATTTTCTTTTGTAATTCGGATCGTAAATGGTCAAACTGGCCCCTTATAAGCCGTGATTTTTCTCGGCTATAAACCTCGCCCCACTCCTGTGCAATGAACGCTGCTTCGCCCTCAAGGCGCCGTTTGGCTTGTTCGTTAGGAATAATTGCTCGCAGTTGTTCCTGTGTCTGAAGAAGGTCGTTGCAGGTGGCTTGGATATTGTTCAGGTCGTCTTCAGAGGCCTTCAAGTTACGGAAAATAATGTTACGCAAGTTGCAGTACGTATGTGCGTTTGTACGTAAGTGTCAATACGTACGTACGTACTTACGTACTTGGGTGGGTACTTGCACTTACTTTGATACTTACTTCGTACGTAAGTAAGTACACACGTAAGTAAGTACGACTTATCTCAAACCATTTCTACATGTACTGCAAATGTCGAGAAAATGGCGATTTCATACTACGTCCAGGCTTGCAAAATGGTCGGCCGCCAAGGCTCCTTTTCCTACACACTTGATAATTCTAAACGAAATTTTTTTTGACGTTTTATCTCTAGTTATACAGCGTTTTAATCATATGTAACACACGTAGAAATACAGGCGATAAAAGGGAATTGTTGTGCGATTTTCTTTTCATGCACTGAACTAAGTTCACGGAGTGATCAGGTATTCTCGGAAATAGTGAAATGAAAGAAGATATTGGTCACAACGACGTCTCAAATGGTTGATAACGGGAATATGTAATGAAAATGGAAATTACATAAAGTCATTTGAAAGCAGAAGAGCCAGACATACAGAGAAGGTATGAAATATGGATACCATAACAAACTGAAAGGGTTGCTGAATGGACACAGGGTAAAAGACGGGCTATTCAGATAAACAATGGTGGTGAATTAAGGGGAAAATGAAAAAAAATTGCAATGGGAAGCAAAGAGAAAAGGGAACTGCTAAGAGCGACGCCTACAGAGTGGGGAAATACATGTACCTAATGACAAATACAGAGTCGCGAAGAAGACTGGAACAAAAAAAAAAGGAAAAGAAAAGAAGCTTGGAGAGCAATGAGAATTTCCTTACCTGAGACAAGTCTGATTCCAAAGTCCACGAACGCATTTTTCGTGCGTTTTCATCAAAATGTTTCAGTAGTCTGTAGCATTCCTGCAGGTCAGTGGAACGCGATTCCACACTTCCCTGGATAATTTTCCACTTGGTGTTAAGCACGGTGATTTTCTCTTGTGGTTTGGAGAAGTCGACATTATCAGCCAACGAACTGCGAAGCTGCAGGAACATTTGGTTTCTACTCTCCACGAATTGACAGTGTTCGTCCAGGTTTCCAAACACACGCTGCGCACAAAGAAAGCAAAAGGCTGGGATTAAAATGGTTCATGCACAACAAGTAACGGGTTTAAACATGAGCCACGCGGTATAGTGGGGGAAAAGTCACCCCACCAAAGGCGAGCCGCTTCAGCCGCCTTACCGCCGCATAAGACCCAAGCATTTTTCCGCTGATCACAGACTCGAACTGAGGTCTGCCCGCGGCACTTTTTTTTCGCGATGCTGAAAATAAGAAGAAAATAGAGTTTGCTGACCGTGTATCTGATCAGTTCTTTCTCAACTTCCTCCACTGTGCTAACATTACTGAAGGATTCTAATGCTGCTAGTGCCTCCTCTAACCAACTTAACTCCTCCTCTAAACCAGATTCGAACAGTTCAAGCTGCGGCAACATCTGCTTTAGTGTTAAGTACCTGTCAAGAAAACAAGAAATGTGACTATTCATATACGAAAGCAGCTCTTTCCTTTGGTCCTCTTACTCTGTGCATGGTGGTTCTCTATTTCAAGTCTATGAATGAAATCCTTAAATGTCACTATTCAAATGGAAGTCACTGAGAAGTTGAGTTACTTGGCAGTACTTTTCCTATTTTTTAGGCTGTCTAACAGAGGCTAAACCGCTTAAGCAATTATACAAATGCCACTCTGCTCTTCTTTACAACGGGAAAGAGAGAAAAGAGAATCGGCTCCATTTGCGCTCCATTACCTGTGAGGAACGGAGGCTTTGATTTTCTCAAATCTTCGGTTAATGTTTGAAAGAGTTGCGTTTATAGACGACGCCATGTCTGTTTTGAAGTCCTTGAGGATTGCTTTAGTGAGTCTGTTCAACGAGTTCACGTTTGATTCGCACTGTTCAATCTCCTTTTGAGTCACCTAAAGACAAGCAAAGAAACAACCGGAAAATTGCTCACCACAAATTCACTTTCCAAGTACTACTGTACCATCAAATAACCAGTGCGTACGACGGTAAAGAACTCCGTTCACTACGTCTTAGTGTTTTAGCTAATGAAGATCGCGTAACTTAACACCAGAAAACATCTTACGTGCAGTGCTCTCACTAAACCACAGTTAACAGTAAAGAATGAAGCCACTGATAAAATACTCTGCTTAGGTCACCCAAACTGTGTGTGTGGTTTGTTTTGTTTTTTCTTTTAATTAGTATATTCAGTTTATGCTCTCCTTAGTTTGTAGCTTTCCGCTTGTATTTCCAAAATTTGAACATTCAAATCACGAACTTGTGTTACCGTAAACGGATTGCCGGCTCTCCTGTTTAATCGTCTTCTTAATTTACAGCTGCCATTTTGAACTTCGCTAAACTTCATTGTGGATGATATGATTACACATTTTTCAAAAGGCAGTTTCATGATTCTTACCTCGAGCTTCTCGATTCGTTCTTTTACTGCCTCGTAGGTTCCTTCCACAGCACAGGACACCAACACCTCAGCATCATAAATCCAGTCCATGACGCCATCAACAGTCTCCTCAAATTTCTCCAGTTTGGAGTTCCTCTTGTCGCATTTCATGATCCGTGAATGTCGCCTGATGATGCGGTTCAAACGTCGGTCCACATCACGGAGAAGCTGGCTCATCTCGATTTTCTTCCGGTCTTGGCAAAGCGCAAGAACTGTTTTACTGCAGTCCTGCGCTGTTGATACGTCAGATTGGATTTTCTCGATGTCTTTCAAGTACCCCTTAGAAGTTAACAAACGCATCAGTTGACCCACGTGGCTAACATACCCAAATCATTTGATGCACAACTTTCTATCCAAATAATTTGATCAAACAGTTTGCTGTTGGTCGCTAACTCCTTCCTTTAAACATGACAAATCATCGTAAGGAACCTTTTACACGGGGAGACAAAAGCCTAATACAAACAAAAACGAGCGCAAAGTTTTCAGGACGAGAACGTTTGAAATAACGTACCTTACAAGCTTTGAGCGTTCCATTCTTGATCAAACCTTCCGCATTCTCCATCCATTTGCAAACAGACTCCATCAGTGTATCAAACGTTTTCCATTTCTTATTGAGTTCTTCAAGTTGTCTCAAACGCGAGGTGATCTCCTCTGCTATCTTGTCGACTTGCTGGTCCACATTCCAAATAAGGGTCTTCACCTCCATCGTGCGGAATTCTGGGAGTATATTCATGAATGCGTCTCCGGCCTCGTGCAGACTTCGTCGATACTTTTTACATTTCTTCAGGAACTTATTGTCAAGGAAAAACAGCTGAGAAAAATTGTACGACCTTAATAAATTAATGAACTTACAACTAAAGGTGCCTTCAACAAAACAAAAGCGTGCATTAAAAGAATTAGCTTCAGAGAAAAAAGTCCCCAGAGAATCTGTTTCTTGATCACAGGACACTGTTAACATACCATGTTTTCTTTGAGGGCCTTCTCCACGTGAGGGAGAGAGGTATACTTCACAGGCTGACCGTTCAGTTGTTTGCGCCCTGCTTCTAACAACAAAAGGATCTTTGACCTGGAATTCTCATAGGCGAGCCTTAGCAGTCGGTTAGCGGAGTTCTCTCGAACTGCTTTAATGCGATCGTCTACTTCTTTGAGAAACGAAGCGTCCATCGCAACATCTTCATCAACATATGACTGGACAACGGCATCCAGACATTTACCGTGCTCATCCAAGTCCTTGAAGAAAGTCTGAGTACGAAATGAGAAAAGTATCAGAACCACTCCAATACTGCAACAGTGGTTTCCTTACGGCGGACACCTCTGTGAGTCACCGCAACAAAATACTAGTAAATTGATTGCTTTGGTGAATTACGTCGAACAGGTGGAAGCTCTGGCCAGTTTCGATTGGTTACGAGGTTTTCTATATGGCGTTAGTCTGCTTAAAGGCACTTGTTTTGCCAGGATGTGTATTTTGTAACGTTTTGTTATTTTCGCAACATACAACGTAAATAGGTATTATCAACATCAAATAGAAACTCACGACTAGATCACAGAGGGTCGTGGATTCAAATGCCATCTGGGGCTAGGATTTTTTCCTGGTTCCCGACTTTCCATTTGATGTTGATAATATCTATCAAGTTTTATTTCTCACGTTACTCGCTTGAGTGGTTGGTTGGTTGCATCTCTGATATATGCCTTAATTTGACTGCGCGATGCAGTTACGAGTCATGTGTGGTTATTTAAAATTCGCCTATGAGACTGCGTGATGCAGCTCTTGTCAATACCCACATTTCACCCTTGCACACAACAGAGTCTCCGGTGGTTAGAGCATCCGACTAGATCACGTAGGGTGGTGGGTTCAAATCCCATCTGTGGCTCGGATTTCTTCCGAGTTCCCAAGTTTCCATCTGTTATTTTCACAAGAGAATATACGCTGTTTATGTGATAACTGTAAAGGTATTATAGGCGTCCTGGTGAGGTGTCTGCTGTGGCTAGGAGCCTATTTAAGGTTTCGTAAGTTATGCACTGAAGAGCCAAGCGAGGCATTTCTGTCAACCTCACTTTTTTAAAATTTCCTCTGTGTTTATGATGCTGTAACGCTCGCTGTTTCCTGCATCAATAAACGAGATGCCCCCTCTTATGCTGTGTTTTGTAATTATCCAGATCAGTTGCAAAGTACTTTATAATCGTTTCAGTGTGATTAGAGTATAAAGCAATTTTCATTCGAAACAATGTTTATACTTTTTCCACGGTGAGTAGGTTTATTTCTCCTCGCCCTATGTTCTCAGGACTAGTTTCTCGATGTACTAAGCACTTTTATTAACTGGTTACGTTGAAAACACAAACAAACCTCGTGCTGCTTCAAAAGAAACTTGGGTGGCACTTCGCAGATCCAGTTTTCTTCGGTCTCATAATAGTTGAGAAGAGCCTCGGCCTCATGTAACCACAGCAACAACTTCTCAAGCTTCCCATCCTTCCTTCCGTCACGTCCTACTTCCCAGATCTTCTCCTCCAGCACCGTGACTTTTTGTTTGACTATTTCCCACTTGCTGACAAGAACTTGAAGTTTGTCCTCTGGCAAGGAGAACTGCGGATATTTTGTCTCGATAATGCGACTGATGTGGTATTCGCGTCTTTGAATTCGCTGTCGGAAGATTTGTATCTGCTTCTGTTAACGAGAAACGAAATTTTAAAAAAGACAATAAAATAAAGGCCAGTTCGTGATCAATCCCTCCAACCACCCAAATGCCCTTAGCTTCCACCGAGTGGCTGCCGAATTTGTTAGTTTCTTTCTGTCGGTGTTTATAAGTCTCGTTTTGAAACTTTTTGTCTCCTTAGAGTTTTTGAGCGCTTTCTCTAAGTTATTCCAGTCTTTCATTGATCTAACTGTGAACGTTCGCCTCTCTTCAGCATAGTTGTATATGGGGTAACGCAGGTTTAGTTAACTGAAACGTGTATTTCTTTTCTGTAGTCTAAAACTGTTGTTCAAGTTTTCCTTAGATGTTGATGTCCAGATATTAGCGCAGTATAGGAGAGCCGATTTGTAATCAAGGGTAGTCAAAAATCTACCTAATAGAAGTAACATCACGTCCTCAAATTAAGGCGTTACCACTCACTAAGACGGCACACACTGAGCTAACCAGGCTTTTTCGCCTTGAGACAAGACGCTGTGGAACCTTATACTTGGGCGTTGTTGACTCTTTGGATCGGTGCAGTGAAATCAGTTTGAGGAATGGTAAGAACTGTGCAGTGCATTCACGAGGTGTAAAACAAAGAACAGACAGAGGGCTTACAGTCAAAAAACCATTGACAAAAAAGGACAAATCGTAAGTCAAACAAAATGACCTGTGCTTCCTGTCATATTTATCTTAGTTCCTTCGCTACCAGATGTGCACTTGGTCAATTGAGTGAAGCGAGTCATACGTTTTATTCTAAATTAGCGATTTTCGTGTTCCTTCAGCTGGTTAGCGTTTCTCTGTTCACGGGTTTCGGAGAATTCCTCGACGCGTTGTCAGATAGTTTCGGGATGTATTGATTACAACTTTCCTTACCCACAGTTACGATGCCAAAAACCCTTACTCCAACGAAACACAAAATGGACTTTTCTCAAACGTTTAAGGCCTCTAGTTTAATCTGAGGCGAAACGGGCATCTTTAAGGGCGTTAGAGAAATGTTCTGACCATAAACGCAAAGGCAGTGAAATTGGCTATTTTCGGTGATTTTGCTAAGGGGTTAACCTTACCATTTAGCCCGAAATGAGCTAAAAGATAACGAAATCTAAAGAAAGTAAAGTTCCATGAAAACGAGGTCGAATAGCCCTACACTGGACTTTTCTTAACCGTTTAAGGCCTCTTTAAACCAAGAAAAGAATCTCTGGGAGCGTAGGAGGCCAAGGTTTGGCCATAAACGCAAAGGCAATAGAAGGTTTCTTGTGATTTCAATGTAGTCACTACCTCTCCCAAGTGGTACGTACATGTATTAGACCACCAGTGAATTCACGCATGCGCAAATGTCAATCCAAAAGAGTAAAACAAACAAAACATCTGTACCAGTAGCGGTATCTCTGGACATGTTGCCTAAGCGGTCTCCCATGACAAGTCTCCCTGAGATTTCGGCCCGTGGATCGCTTATACCAACCCCCACTTCCTCGCTGCTTTCAGATACCTGTCCACGGCAACCAGTCTGACAGATCCCTTTCGTACTCCGGCTCAGTTCCGGTTAACTTAATATAGGATTTCGAGCGATATATATTTGTGATTGTAGTCATTTTCTCTTCCATGTGGTATGCATTGGAGTAGACGGAAGTCCCGTGTCAGAAGACGGTTTGAAAAATTAGCGCATGCGTATTTGCCAAAAATGATGAACTGCTACTGATATGAGGTGAAACCAGCTGAGTTGGCGTCTCTGAGCAATCCTTGGCACGCTCCGCACCTCGCGAAGCATTAACTCTGCGACAGGAGATTATATATAAGGCTTGTAAGTGGCATAGTCTACTTTCACAAGGGAATTGGATCCATTTGGATTCGGTCCTGTGTAAACATAGCCTTACATATCGATAGAGGGAGCAACACAATACTACTGTAATAAACATCGAAATTTGAGGTCTATTATGAAACCAAAAACGGATTGTCTTTCCGCAATTACTGACACTGTAGAGGTCTAAAGGACTTCAAAATCCTAGAATGTGGGACGGTAAGCGTTTTTCGTGTATTCCTACCGAGTCCTTGCTGATCATTTTCAACATCTTTTTCAAAGTGATCAACAAACCAGCAGGTCTCAAGAGCAAGTCCAGGTCGGAATTTCGTACCACATAACTTTATCAGTTCCGCAAATATCGCCCAACGATCTTTCTACCTCGATCACATATGTGAAAAGCTGTGTTTAACCGTGTAGAGCCCGGTATCATCCGTATATAGCCCTATATAACCACATACAGCCCTGTACAGCCAGAGTTTAACCCTCACCCTAACCCTAATTTGTGTATAGAACAGTGTAGCAGTGTACGTTCTTGTATGTCCCTTTATGTTCGGTATAGTTCGGTTTAGCCCTCTCGGAACCATAACTTGGGCTCCTCCGCCCATGTATTAAGTTAAACTCATCACCAATAGATGAGCTTGGGAACTGGTGCCTTACAGGTCGGCAGGGGGCCTGAGCACTTCAGGCCCAGCAAGGAGGTATCCAAGGCAACCCTGCGAGCGGGAACCACCCCTGCATGCAACTGCCGCCTGGCACCGTCACACTGAAAAGAAGTTCAGTGGAAAAAAAATACTTACCTTACCCTATACTTACCAACACATATGAATCATGAGGGCGGGAGGGCTGGGAGCAAGAATCCGCAACGATTCGCAGAAAAGTATGCTAAAGAATACTTATCAGGAGCCAAAAAACCGCAAAGCTCGGCTCAAAAAAAATGCAAATGATCCGCAAAGATCAGCTGAAATGTGACCCGAAACGTCAGCAAACCACGAGGCGCCCAGCAAGCTGCAAGGGGTCACCCAGCAGGTCACATACGCAAAAGGGGACGACCGCTGACTGCATTGGCTCGAGATTAACTTTGCCTAAATTACATTTAGCCACATATAAATAAAAAGCAAGCTGTTATTTGGTGAAAAAGAAAGAAACGATTTAACGCTGACAAAAATTTAAAGGGTGATTTCATTCAGTAATCCTTGTTGACTCAGAAAAGGTACGACTGGTAGCCTAAAAAAAACAAACAAACAAACAAACAAACAAACCACCGCTCCATGATTGATGGATTGGATATGGTTGACTGCATTTTGGGGTACTTTACTTTTCAATGGTCAAGTCACTCCACACAAGAACGTGCATCTAAAGACTGTTTGCACAAGGTCAATTTTGCCTTCGTTTAAAGCCTTTCAACCACAACTTCAAAATCTGGTTGCAACCACAGTGTGGCAGCACCATAAAGAACAGCAAAAAAGACTCAACAGCTGGAGCCACATTGCAGAACATAGGAATAAACAGCAAGAGAGGAAAGTACTTGGTGCTGTTTATTATGTACTAACTGGACGGACTTTAGTCGTGTCAGTGACACAAGACTTTCAAGCACTGAATAGGGATCGCGATTTCACTTAAGTTAACGGAGTTATCACCACTAATATTCCCCAATCTCCAAGTCATCTTTACGTGTCCGATCCTGCCGAACTAAATAATTACAATTTGCCCTGTACGTACCGAGTCATTTTATTCCGGACGTACTCACCGCTTTGCGTTTCTTCTTCGCTTCATCTTCGTCCCCATCATCACTCCACTGTTGCGCCATTAAAGACGCTCGTTGCTCCACGTCATTTAACCAGTCAAGGATCTCCTTGTATTCCTGTTGTACGTCTCTCTTTTCACTTGCTGCCTCAAGCTCTTCGTCCTCATTCTGTCAATATAATCAGGAAAAACTCTCACTTTTTACTCTTCGCTAGTCAAGGCCGAATTTTATTGAAGAGTTTTAAATTCTGGAAAAAGTCCTCCTCTGACATTGATTGATTGACCGACTGACTGACTGACTGACTGACTGAATGAATGAATGACTGACTGACCGACCGAAAGACCGATTGATTGATTGATTGATTGATTGATTGATTGATTGATTGATTTGATGTACATAACTGTCTATTAACACTTTAAGGGGAAATAGAGTAGCTAGTTTCCCACTATATCGAATTCCAGCAAGAGACATCTTGTAACTTGCTGCACCAAGCATTAATCACTACTACCCAATTGAACAAAGTCGCACGGCACGCCATAAACAGTAAGACTTCGGTCCACAGGTGCTAATAACATAGAATTACTATTGCCAAACATAATTTTACCAGTCAAAACGTCCCATAGTTACTCTAGGATTATTGAGCAAGATTACGAAATTCACCAACGCGCAGTATGGTGGACACATCCGGGACCATCTTTAGGCTCGAAGCGAGAAATTTTAAAAGGCACCTTCGAACAATAGCCTCCAAATACAAAAATGGGGCGAAATAGTTAAACGTGGTATATATTTTGCTCCAGTGCGTAGAGCTAAACCATTTTAGCCGTAAGGTTTACCCCGGCATTTTTAGTAGAGATGATAAGGAATCATTTAAGACCATTTAGACCTATCTCGGCAGTGGAAAAGTAGTATCAAATCAGTATTGTTTCAGAAAGACAGAACAAAGCATCGCGTGACATTTGATATGTTCGCGTGCCACGCAGTTGCTAGGTCACGCATTAATTTCGCTTCGTTAGACAATCGCTCAACGGCAAAGAAACAAACTCGAAGGAACCCCGACAACAATAAACGTTGGAAATACACTGGAAACAGTTTGCAATTGACTCGAATAAACAGCAGACATGCGTGATCGTGCTGATATGTTATCGATCAGAACATACCGGATAAACATAACAGCAACGTTTTCCCAGTCTGACCTTCATAAATACTCTATTTCAAAGAACGCAGTTAAATCTTTGCACGGAAACAACTTCTGAGCAGTACTTACGAGGCTTACCATGAGGTTGCTTCTTACAAAGTAATCATCAACAAATTTTTCCTCAATCTGTTTGGAGCCTCCGTGTACCTTCGCATTCGCGCGGCTAAAACACGTAAAAATGCAGCTAAATCTGCTGAGAATCCCGCGTTTCGCCTTGTTTGGTTTCAAAGACATGGGCTTGTGCCCATTCATGTACCGGCCATAAAAGCAAATGTACAGTTTGGACCCATATTTCACACATCGTTCCGCGAGTAAACCCTTGGCAGCCTAGTGCGTTGTAATGACGCAAATTCGCACTTACCTGACCCCCGGGGATAAAGTGCCACTGGAAATTCATCGAGGAGATTAATTCAACGCATTTTTCTGGAGTCTTATCTCCAGATCAGGGAGGATAAGATTTCATTCGCACTTCAGACACACTACATACGCCAGTCAAAAATAAAATGAAACCGAAGAACCCGCTCAAAACAAAAGCTTTGATTGGTTCTGTTTACAATACGCTTATAATACACGACGGCCTGAAAAAAACAATCAGTCACATTTGCCGCTCCAGCAAATCAAACATCACAAGCCAAATTAACCTGGAGAAAAATCTTCAGAAAGATCCTTACAAAGCTGCCAATTTTGCAAGATTAAGAAGGTCGATACTTGGGAGAAAACCACTAAACCTTCACACTTATGTCCAGAAATGCACGCAATCGCAAAAATAACAAATATAACAACCGTGCGAAAAAAAACATCCCGAAAATAACAATTATAGCAAAAATAACAAATCAAGGGAGCGAGCGACACCGACAAATATAACAAATCCCTTTGCCTGTTCTCTTTCGACGATTTGATTCAGTAATTAAATGATTATGACATTGTCAGATTTGGTTGTTATATGTTATTTTTGCGATTGCGTGCATTTCTGGACATAAGTGAACCTTCAGAGAATGAGTTCCCTTGAAAACTGAGTTTACAGGACACAAAAGCCAAACTTGGGGAATCTAAGCTAATAACCGTGGAATATAAATATACAGTGCTTATGATGATACTTTGGCAAACAACTCTCTGAATTACACATTCCGAAGTCAAAATGAATCCTTAATAACCGTTTTGTTCTCGCATGTTGACATAGATTTACAGACAAGGATCTAGTGGCTGGATTGCGGAAGGTGAAAAAGTCTAGCTATCTGAAAAATTCGAAAGGTATTATTGAGAGGGTATCAATGACAAAAGTGCAACTCTAAATATCTTTATAGTTACTATTGACAGTAGGGTTGCCTTGGTGATGTCTTATAGTACTTGTCGGTGAAACTTGACAATTTTAGGGACAGGGTAACCTAAACATAACCCTAACCCTAAAATAAAACTACTCGACTAGACAAACATCTTACGAACAAATGCACAGCGTCAAGCAACACAAACCAACGCTAAACGTTTAGCTGATGGTCACGTACGAAATTTACCTGGGAATGAATGGCAAAATTGAACGATTACGCCACAAGAGCTTACCATATAATCCTTAACCGGCTCCACCCCCCCCCCCCCCCCCCC
>BLFK01000033.1:424235-471735 GCA_014634185.1 Astreopora myriophthalma
CGCCCCCCCCCCCCCCCCCCCCGCTCTTACCCCTGTTACTGACCAAAACAATATTCCCTTTAAATGACACTCCCCAGATACCAGCCACCCTCCATTTTTGTTTCAATGGAAAGAGGTCAAATGTACTTTACAGCTTGCAGCTCTTGTTCCAGATGTTGACAGAAATTCTGGAAAAGGTATTAAATAACGCTAAATGCTGCTTTCTAACTTTAAACATTTTTCTTTTTTTGTTTTGTTTTGTTTTTTGTTTTTTTAATACGCTTATCAGCTTCCTCTTTCCTTTCTATAGGGCGAGACAGAGAGCGAGAGAGAGAGAGTACATTAGCAAGGACTACGGATTGTCCATTGCATTGGTCAATTCCAGTTTAAATACTTTAATAAGTGACATTTGCAGGGCGTCTGTGGCACTGTATGTCTGCACACTGAAACATGCTCCTTTCAGTGTTAAGGTCTATTATGGCAACAAACACTTGTTTCTATGGGCTGTTTTCCCTCTGATTGGTAGCCTTCATATGCGATGCGGAGTCGTTTTACACAAATCTTTCCAGTTTTATCCTCATTAACACGACAATAACTGCACGCCGAGAATGTTTATAATTATCATCCTTACGAGTAGATATTGTACTTATTACATACCACCGAGTTCTATGATCGCATTAAATTTTAAATACGAAAATAATCTCATTCAAATATCTCAGGGAAAAAAAATTAACAACAAAAGATTGGCCGTATCGTGATACCGACCTACGCCATGGCAAAAAAAAAACAAGTTGCTTTCTTGTTTGAGTAAAATTAAACTAGTTCGTCATTTATCCACGTTCGTAAGCACAGAATAGCTGATTTTAAAGAAACTACAATGTACTTAAAACATCATAAGAGGTTTATACAGACATGAAAACGAAGCGTTGTCATGCTGTCAATTCACAGCAGACAGGGAGTGCGATTTGCATTTCGCAAGCAAAAAAAAATCACAATAAGGGAACTTTTATTTCAACCTAAAAACAGCGTATAGACACAACACAGAAACGTGAATAATAAAAAGGGAAAGTTCTCAAAACGTGACAAGTAATGTTTTAGTGTACTGAAGCGTATTTTTCGGTTGTGGAAAAACGTCCTGGTAAATTATCTTGAATTAAGTTGTTTCTACCAAGTTGAAAAGTAAGAAAGAACACATTAAACGATAAACCTCTGCTATCTCTCAGTACCACTTAGAAAATAACCTTCAAAGTTCACATTTTATCAAAAAATACTGAAATGAAAGTCAAATTCACCACCTGGAAATGTTAAGTCGACTGTCACTTCAGTAACATAAGATTGTGCACAATAGAATTCAACTCGAAATACAGCAAGTTCATTTATATATTTGCAATTTTGCGGTAGGCCTATATGCTGATCTCAAAACGAAAATCGAAGCTTGAAAGGTAATCAAAGACTTAAATCGCAAGGAAAAAACGAAATTCACAATGCTAGCTAAAAAATTCAATCAAACTAATGTTTTAGGGTCTCCTCATTGATTTACTGTTTTTCAGTTCTCACCTCAGAGTGCGCGTTTCCATTTCCTCTGTCTTGTAATAGGAAAAATATCACAGAGAAAGGTTAACGATTTATGTAGCGATGAATCGAAGCACTTATCTGATTAATGTGAACCCACCTCCCAAAACGCAATTCAAACCATACATTACGGTCATCATTATCGTCCAAGCGATTGGGCAGTACTGCCTGAAGCGCAGGCCGAACATAAATACTTAAAAATTAACCAAAAACATCTGTTTGTAGCAGGACCGGGTTCCTCGTTTTAGGATGGCGGGTCGCGGGAATCGCGGGTACTAGGGGTAAGTTTGAAAACGTATCGATAGGCACATATGATTTCAAATCAACCAGACTCGTGACATTTACCCCACATACACATACCCGCCAACCTTCACCAAAGGAACCCGACGAGACTGAGTCAAAAACCTCTCAGTTTCATTCTTACGAATTAAGTCAAGTCTGATTAGTCATGCAATCTTCTTTTGTCTGTTAAGTTCTTTTGCTTTTCTTTATTTCCATGACTGGGAAGTAGAAAAAAAAGGCTGAAACGGAGCAGTTTTAAAATGCAACTTACAAAGAGACTAGAGGTAGCCTTTACTCGGGCCGACTGTTGTTGTTGGTTTTTGGTTCTGCGCATTAGCCTCTCGGCCTCTCCCTTTGAACGCCGGCTAGACTTGGCGTGCATTTAGTCCTCTTAACAAGCCGTTCCGAAATCTAGTCTTGACATTAGACACTCAAGAAATCTGCGTTCACATAACTGATTTCGACGGCTGTGAATGTCCCCCAAATGACGTTCACTAATTGGCTCGTGAAGTGAGACAACTTGGACATTCAAAAATTGCTCTTTTTTTCAAAACGAAAGACACTATCGAGACGTAATTTAGTGAGTAGGTTTGTGTCCAGGACACTTAAGACAAGAACGCGGAAGGCTTTATAGTTGTTGCTTTGCTTTTTCCGCAAAATTGCAATAACATCACGTGATTTTCAGTGAAAGGGGAAATACAATTTGGTACGAACTACGGTGGTGGTAACTTTTACAAAACCTGTCAATCAAACTATATCAAGTATTACTTACACGAAACATCTGCGCAATTTGATCAAACTGGTTTAAATATTGAATTTGTTAAAATACTTGCTTAAAAAAATAAACAAAATTTTCTACAATAGAAAGATCAATTTTGACATTAAAGTCAACCCAAAAGAAAATTACATTATATTTCTTGTACATTAATTTAACGATAGGGAACTACTAAAACTGACTCTATTTTTAAATTTGATGCTGTAGCCAAGAAAATATCCTTTCCGGCAAAAATTACATTACCGATATATTATTTTAAAACAAAGGTGTCCTCAACACAACGACACCAACGTCGAACGTCATGGTAAAATACCGGTTTATATCCTATGTAGATGTTTGCAAACTGCGTGGTTCATAAAAATACCGAACAGCATCGTTCCAAATTAGACCTTGTGCTACCAACTTACAATTGCAAAAGCGATGACTTTCAAGTCCGATAACTGAGCCAAAGATTTATCTATCATGAAACGTTGTAAACTGTTTGCACATCTTGGTCTCAAAGCTTAGTTGGTGAGGATTATCGACAGCGACACCTCAAGGTTTAACGAGCATAAACACTAGTTCGTACCTGAAAAGCTTCTGCATAGTAAAAACCGTTGCTTTCAAGAAGACTGGAGAAAGCAACTTGAATCACACCGATCTTGTTGAAATGAAGTGATGTGATCGCACGCAGCCGTTTTAATATAAATAATACAGTGTACACTCTACCTTTACATGAAGATAACGACAAGAAAATATCATTTTGAAGTATTAATATTTATAAGAATTCGAATATTTTAACAAGGTTAACAGTAACGTGGAAACAGCGACGAAAACATTCAAAAGGGCAAGAAACGTTGGAGGAACCGAAAAACGAAAATCGGACATCCAAACAAAAACGTTACACTGGCCAATAGCTGGCGTTTAAAGAAAACTTTAAGAACAATTTTCTCTTATGTAAACCTTTTTAAGACTGAACAGCAGTACTGGTGTCAATACATCTACCTACAGGGGGCGTAGCCACCAAGTACAAAGCGTACAGCCAAAATCTGAGAGTCATAATCATTAAATAACTGAGCAGATTAATTACATATCCCATTGCAGTGATGTGATTCTATCAGTTATACTTCCTACTGCATAGTGTTTCACTTTTTATTTATTTGTATATGTTCTTGGGGAAGCGAATGAATAAGAAAATTACCTGAGACTCCTCTAGTTCGCTGGATGAAGACTCCAGTTCCATGGGCGTTGGCACAGTTGAGCTTAACCTACGCGATGCCGTAAGAGACCCAGCAACACTGCCTCTCTTCTTGTGGCCTGCATCACCATGGTAACTGGATACTGCAAGCTTCTTGCTTTTCAAAGTATCTGAGTTATCTGAAGACACCGTTGTTTTACCAGAGCTCATTCGCGGCTTCTTTGGAGCACCAGACTTTGGCGTGGGGCTTGTGGATCGAGCCTCACGTCTTTTGGGAGCAGAAAGATTTGTCTCCGAGGATGAAATTTCCATTGACTCTTCCGAAGTTGAGGACCGGGGACTAAAACTTGGGGTGCCAAATAATGATCCATTCACTCTTGAAGTAGTTAACTTGCTTTGACCACCTCTGACCTTTGAATTTCCTGACAGAGGGGTAGGTGAAGGACTTCTCTGATCTATAGCCTTCAGAGTCGAGGTGCTTCTCTCAGACTGTTCTGTTTGTTTTCTAGATGAGGTGGGTGAAGGACTCACAATCTTGCCCTCCATTGTCAGCTGTTTCCTTGCTGGAGTGGATGACGAGCTACCTGCCTTAGCTTCCCCTCCCCTCCCTTCAAGGTTTGGTCTTGAAGAGCTCTTCTTTAGCTGCCCAGGCTGGTCTCCAGGTTCCGGACTACTCCCAGCCTGTTCAGAGTTCAGGGGTGTTCTACTCCCAGCCTGTTGAGATGGTGATTTCTTTGACGTGGCCTTAGTAGGTGAGGTGGGTCTTTTTGGAGGCTTGTTTTTCTCTACCTCTAGCTTGTCATAAAGTGTTGCCAGGTAAGTCATAATCGATCTCTCATCAGGTTTTTCCACATCAACATCTGTAAAGAGATATAAAACAAAATTAGGACTGTTCCTATCAAAAATAATTTACCACGTTTGGGGTTGGATGAAAAATCCATATTATAGTGTTGCATACTGGCCTTCAGGTTCCAAAAGTCTTGGCACATTGAGATATTTCTCAGCTAGGTCAAAAGCTTCTGTTAGATTGCTGACATTATCTCGTGACTGAACCATGCCAAGATCCACTAAATCAGGCCTAAAGAAAGGAACAAGAGTAGATTAAGGTCTGCTGGACTGTGCTTTCAAACAGCATAACACAGCAGTTGTTTCTTTAATGAAAAAACTGAAAAACCACTAAAAGATCTCTTTGCTTCCAACACATACTTATTGAAATGAAATAAAAGCTACAGAGCTTATTGAATAAAATAAATGTTTATTGAGCCTCAGTTAGTAGTAAGTTCCCTGGACATACTTGAATGCATGAATTATATGTAAAAATGCTTGACCATTCTTCCAACTAGAGCCAAAGTCTTTCAGAGTCTCACTTGTTCTATGGAAAGAAAATGAAACAGTTACTTTATTAAAGTTAAGATGCATGCCCTGTATTAAAGGGAAAAAAGGAAAGGAACTTTATTTAAGTGTCTAGTCGTTCTAGCGCTGGAGCACTAATTGGGGACGCTGTAAACTGAAATTAACAATGGACTCAAATCAAGTCAAATGTTGGTTTTTGAAGAGAGGGGAAACCGGAGTACCCAGAGAAAACCTCTCGATGCAGAGTAGAGAACCAACAAACTCAACCCACATATGACGCCGAGTCTGGGAATCGAACCCGGGCCACATTGGTGGGAGGCGAGTGCTCTCACCACTGCTCCATCCCTGCATCCCTAAATTATTCTATTTTAATGCTAATAAAAAACAGAGAATGATCTTTTTTCCTAACACACAATGGTATGTCTGTATATGGGGCCTCAATTTTTGTGCCACAGGGACACAAAGAGTTCAGGGATACGTCGCTTTGCACCTGCATGATCGATCTAAAACGTTAGTAATGTGAGAGGTAAATACCCTGTGGCTTTCTGCGCAGCTTTGCGAGACCACTCTAGAAGATACTTCTTGGTTCTTGCCTTCTTTTTATTTGCATAAAAACCTTCCACCTGATTAAAAAAAGAATTTGTCATATAATACCAAAGGAGTAGATACATGTATGGACTCTGAACAACAAAACTTCAGAGCTTCCATTAGGAACATCAGAGAAAGCAACTAAATGAAAACTGAAATCCATTTTGCCGAGTTTTGAGCATAATTATATATTACACATCAACTGCAATTCGTGAAGGACCACTTAATAAGGTTCAAAATTTGTTTGAGCTAGCATTTATGCAACGAAACCTCCCCCAACCAAGAATTTTCTCTGTCTGTCTCAGAAAAAAACAAATAGTTTCATTAGTTGACCCAGTGAGAAATTGTTTACCAGCTACACAGTATATTCACATATTTCAAGTCACAGGCCAGAATGGGGTTAATTGTTGTAAAGAAAAACATTATAATATAACTTTTACCTGGTAATGGTGAATGATGGCCCAGATCAATCCAAGAACTAATGTTTCGTTTCTGTCAACGACAGACTCTCTATGAATGTTCACAAGCCTTACCTGCGAGAATGGGTTTAACAGACTAACTAAAAATAACAAGAGCGCATCAACTGAAAACTTGAATAAGAGAATGGTATGACACTTTATATTTCTCTAACCTTAACTTCGGACTGCCGTCTTTTACTCCCTTGGACCATAATTCACTACATTGTTACTGCCTTGATTAGCTGGATTGCTACTCCCATGTTTGCAACTGTTTATTCTTACCCAAGAAATTTAACTCATATTACATCTAACTATTTCAATAACCATTTGCTGCACTCCTTCAGTTAACTTGTTGCCAATAAGACCTATGTAGTTCACAAAAAAAAGTAATTGCAAAGCTTCTAAAATATTGTACTCACATTCTTTGCACTTAAAAATTTCAAAGCAGCTCCAACATTTGCAAGATAATGAGGTCGCTTGTTTCCTTTTTCTGTTGGCTACAAGGGACAGAGACAATAAATAATGTTATACAATTACATGCCTTTCAGAAGTTTTTAAAGCTAGCAACAAAGCTTTTTCACAACTTTGATCAAATTTGATCTCATAAGATTTAATAATCACAAGGCCTCTCCCACTACAATATATCTCAATATAGACAGTTCTCCACTATAGACTCTTAAAATTACATGTAACCACTCATTAGCACTATATATTGTTTTTTGGTCTTCAAAATGAAACGGTGACATACCAAACACTCTCCAGACAGGACTTCCAAAAGGGCCAACAGCTTTGTGCCATCTTGTAATCCTTCAATCAAGTCATCAACATGGAATGGAGGCTTGTGCTGGTTATTGTATGAAAAAGTGGATAAAAAATAAATTTAGGATGGCATGATGCCTATGTAGGCTGATCAAACAAACACCAACCATTTTGGGGTTACACTGAGTGAAATCTATAAAGTCACTATTGAGAGTTGAGCATGGACATATACTGGTCTTCCCAAATGTTATTGAAAATGGTCACACTCATTAAAAATAAATACATATTTTTAACAAACTTTTAACTTGGCAGTAAGTCCCAAAACAAAAAGTTTCATGTGAGAAAATGGCATTACCAAAACCCTGTCTAAGTGACTTAAAAATCCAAGTATTGCTAAATTATCTACCAAACATCAAACATCAACATGCACTTTCAAGTTCCAACTTTCAAGATGCAAACAGTGACATCAACAAAGATCATAAACTTCTGAACAAAGGGCATCAGTAGCTACGCTTTAACCCTCCCAACCAAATAATACATGTCTTGACCTATCTTTGCTAACAAAGGACATATAAAAATGTATTATGCAATTGTTGTCAGCTACCTGGGTCTGACATTTTGAACGAGAAAAAAAAGTTGACTTCAAATTAACTAGAGAACTGTTGTTATACAGTGACCCAGAACTTCCCTATTGTAGTGCACTCGCCACAAACTGAACTCTGGTAGTCAATTAAAGGCACATATTTTAACATAACTATCTTTGAAATCACTTACTTTTCGAAGAAAATAATTCACCCATCTTCCAAAAGTCCTCTTCTGAACAAGTACCTGTTCCTCTGCGTTGACAAAGTTGCAATACAAGAACACCAAATTAGCAGGATGAGTCCCATGGCCACCACATTGCCTCCATAGTAACGGTAGGCTTTCGGTGCGCGACAATAGAGGTACAAAATAAAATTAAACAATTTAAACATTGCATCAATAGTAACTTTTTATAAGTTGAGGCCTTTAAAGGTATTTAAAAAAATGCTCAAAACAAATCATATCAGACTTCAATACAAAGCCATCGTAAGCTCGTGCTAATTCACGTGGAAAGGGAAGACACGACAACTAGCAAACAAACGAAGTATGCACGTCGAAAACTTCTTTATTTCTGTTTATTTTTCCCTCGTTATCGATCTACACGATTTCAAAGGAATAATATAGCTCAAAATATAGACTCAGTGCATGATACACAGCTTAGAAACCTTCAAAAATTATTGAAGGTTGTACTGTTATCCTTGACTCGTGGTGTTCACCGATTCAGCTGATAAGATTAACGACCAGATGAGTTATGTTAACACAGAACAATATATCTACATACAAACAAACATAAAGTTGCCACAACCAAGAACTTTTACCTGACAAAGAAGCCATCAGCTGTTCTGTCGAAGTTGAAAGAGGAGATTTCGTTATTTCGAGAGACTGGTCTGGCGAGGGGCTTCGAGAAGTTAATGAAAGTCGTGACGCCATTTTCGCTCGCAGCCAGTGGCAACACTACAAAAGTACGCGCCAAAAGCTTGTGACAAGATATCCCACAGTGTATTCCATTCCCGGTTGTGTTACGCAGTTTTACATCAAATTATCTTCCAGTGAATAAGTTGATTGTGTTGGACATGATTGTCATTTAGCAGATGAGGGAACAGATGAAGTAAATCCGAGACTTTCCCAAAAACGATAAACATTCCGCTGATCACTGTAGCACTGCACGACTGACAGGGTCTCCCCTCGGGATGTTTGATTGCGTGTGCGGGGCCAGCTTTTCGCGTGTACTATGTCGCACATGACTGAAGCTAGAGTCGCGGGTTGGTCCATGTTTTGTCAGCCGATAGTACGATTAATTCAACTGACTTGACAAGTTTTACACCGTTAATTTGGTTTTATAATGAGTCTCCTATATCAATTAACCCTCAAACCGTTTGAGAAAGGCTTTCTTGAGTTTATTTTGATTAAGCACCACCTCCAGCCCGGCTGAGATATTCCTTTTATTCAGTCTTCAGAATGAACCCCATGTTTTGTAAAATAAATTTCCGATGTTACTTTAAGATAGTTAAAGGGTTGCATTCTACTTTGCTAGGCTTCTCGCGACCTATTCAGTCGTAAAAAGGCACGCAAGTGCGTTTAACGCAGCGTAAAATGGGGGTCAATATAATACCTTTTATACAGATGACGTACAGTTAAGTTACTTAGCCAACTTAACCACAAAACTGATCAGGACCCTCAGTTGGGTGTCTACAAAACAAAGATCTAAGACCTACGACTTAAGACCCAAAAAACGAAGACCCATTTTTTTTACAAGCCTATCAAACCAGAGACAGTCAAGGCGGGTCAACGCTTTTCCTGTGACACCAAATGATGCGAAATCAGTGGGGTCTTCGTTTTGTAGATCAGGCCAGCTCGAACTACAAAACGAATACCCTCGCTAAAATGCTTTGTTCGTTGTCAGCTGACTTCTTGACGGTAATATAATTTGAAAACAATCAAAAATAGAATAAAAGAATGCAAACTTCTACACCTTCGGGGACCGTATGGACGCAAAACCGTCGGCCGCCTCCATTTTCAAAAGGAAGACCCTCTTTAAAGTAAAGGAAATCAAATGGTGTTTTATTTGCAATTGGAGGAAAACGTACAAAGAGAGAGAATTTCTTCTATTCCCAATAGAATTTACAAACTGTTAATCTTCATATTTATAGCTGAATAACATTAACAAAGATCAAATTGGACACGAATTAAATGAAAGAATTAGCTGACTCCCTTTCTATCCCTTTTAATACATTTGTATTGAAATGCAGAGCATGACCTAGAATATTTTGCGTATATATGATTTTGAACTGGAACAAATTCAGAAAAAAATTGAAAGATAATCAAATAACTCGACAAACTATGCAATACTGATATATATAGAGATCAATTTCATTTCCTTTCATTTCAAGGTATGTATTGAATAATTCCATTGATATTCGACAACAGGAACAAAGGGAATGCCTATAACGTAAAAACGTAAATTCAACGAAATGTGAAGATTACAATTCAGTTTTTCTACATTCTAGTGTTTATGCCTCTGAAACTGGCTTCAAAACTTCCCTATAACGACCGCGAACTCGTGGTTATTATTCAGTACCTGCAGGAGGAATTAATTCAATCACGTGTCAACAGTACGCCAGTATTAAAGGATTTGTAATCATGCAGTCACGGCAACAGCACGGATAGAAACTTCCTTTACAAAAAGGTGACTCCCCTATTTTTAATTGTAAGCCGTCAAGTTTGAGCATCCTCATCTGACAGTTTCAAAATGAAGCGGAGCGTCTAGATAAGGCATCCAAATAACGGTGTCACTTCCTCCATCTTAAAGATGCCATGTAACTGAACTCTGAAATATGCCCGCATCATGTGGGGGCTGAAATTTACCGTGAATCTCTCTTCGCTTGCTTGTGTTTGAATCCCTTACATGTAAGGTTGGAAAGTGGAACTTCAGGGACGGGTCATGGGACGGGTAAAAAGTTAATCAAAGGTCAGCCCTAACTCATTCGCGAGATATTTTTTGTGTGAATCGCGAAGACTTTCCTTTACGTCACTTGGGATGTGAATACATTCTGACGAGAAGTATGGAAAACAACTAGTAAGGCATTTCTTAGAGGCGAGATAATACCTGACGGTCTCCCGCTGGGAAGGCTTGCAATTAGACCAATCTCCCTTGATGGGATACATCCATCGTTCTTTGTGGGAGAAGATTACATCGAAAGGAATGACCTTCTTCCGGTGGCAAAAGTTTGCACCTAGTTGCACCTTCCGAGAGGAACACCAATTCAAACAAATTTTCATTGTGGTAAATCTCCGAGTACAACAGGGTGCTGGCTGTTTCCGTGGAATCACTTGAGTTTGGTTGAGCCATACCCGATAGGCGTACTTGTTTCCGTGACGGCGTCAGATTCCGTATACTCACTTTTCAATAGACCTAAAAATTTTACATAAGCCTTCAAATTTCTTTTTCAAAATATTCTCACATTAACTGTTAATGTTTAAGCATAAAGGCCTATTTGTAAAAGTATATTTTTTACGTACATTATTCTAAGCTGGAAGCATAAAAATATCAGCAAACATTTGCAATTGTGTATTCGTTTATCGCAAACAAAGTCCGTGCAACTGATTCGAGTATTTCCCGTTATGAATAAAGTAGACATTATTTGTTTGGGCGAACAGCTTCAGGGCATTTTCACTTCTGAAACAATGAAACGGAGGACATAAATAAAGAACTGATCCGCCACAGTCCACAATAAGCTGCCTCGACACTCGAAGGTCCGCGATATTACATAACACTCGAACGAAGGATTTACAAACATTTAAGCGAGGGTCTTCGTTTTGTAGTTTGAGCCGGCCTTATCTACAAAGCGAAGACCCCGCTGATCTCGCATCATTTGGTGTCACAGGGAAAGCGTTGACCCGCTTTGACTGTCTCTGGTTTGATAGGCTTGTAAGAAACGAGGGTCTTCGTTTTGTAGTTTGAGCCGGCCTTATTTACAAAACGAAGACCCCACTGATTTCGCATCATTTGGTGTGACAGGAAAAGCGTTGACCCGCTTTGACTGTCTCTGGTTTGATAGGCTTGTAAAAAAAAATGTGTCTTCGTTTTTAGGTCTTTGGTCTTCGTTTTGTAGACTGATCATCCATCAAATTGATCACGTTTGCTACATCTACACTAACTCGTTGGTTGTTGTAATAAAATAAGTTGGAAGTTTTATTGCTATGTACTTCTACATGATTAAGTTGATTACAGCTGCACTTTAATCGACAGCAAGTTCTCGTTGCCGTAGTGATGAATAGCCCCGGGTGAATAGCCCGTGTTAAAGGAGAAGGGGTGCGCTGACCCCAACTGTTTCAACCGTGAATTTCGCGATAGATTTAACTTTTTAAAAAAATTCTTGGCGCTTTCTTTTTCGATGGACCGCGTACCGAATTGTGAAAGGAGTAGGAGGCAATGGGAAAAGCCCCACCTGTCCCACAGCCCACTCTTGGCCCCAAAGGAGGACAGTCGGGAGTGGAGAAAACTTGGGGAAGGCCATGGTGTAGGCCATGGCCCACCCTATGGCCGTGGCCTACCCCATGGCCTACCCCATGGCCTACCCCATGGGGTAGGCCATGGCCTACCCCATGTTTTCTCCACACCCAGGCCAGTCATATTCTCATTAAAAGTTTCATTCGGCTTGTGGAAATCACGTCAGTCTGCAGTCTGCAATTGTCATACACCGTCTTTTGAAGAGGGAGTGCTACAGGGCTACAATACCGTAGAAGAAGGGGTGACTATAGTCCATTTGCATGATGGCATAATTTACTACCAATGGTAGAATGCTTTCAGTGGCTTCTATTGTCAGGAAAATTTCACTAATTATCTCTTTATTCTCATCCCAATGAGGAATATATCTGGTCTTGGCAGTAAAACGACGCTATCACGCGTCCAGAGCCAGCGGGAACAACGAATGTTGGTCAGCAAACACATTCATTCAGGAAGTGTTCCGTCAAGTAGGTTACTAGTAAGTTTTTGTTTTGTGGCGGAAGGTTTCGATCGAAATGTACAACACCTTTAGTTATGAACCTCTGATGCACTGCCTTCTTTCAAGACATGATTTCTGTGTCTCTCTCGTTCCTTTAATTCAAACTTGATCTCCAAACCATGCACTGCTTAAATGGAGTTTTGGTCGTCATGGTCATTTCATTTGGAATTTCTCGTGAAATGACGGAATTTCACAACGCCATGGCCACGGACGATTGTGGTGAGCGAAGAAGCATGCACAATGATCCTCGTGCAACACACAGCGACATTGAACACAGTCTATATATGATATCCCCAGAAGATTTCTATTACAACTTCGTGGCGAAACACAAACCGATCGTGATAAGAAAGTCTTCGAGCAACTGGATAGCCAGCAAGGTACATTATTTTTTTCTTACATTCCTTTTCTCTTCCCACAGAAATTATACATAATTCCAACTAACGATGTGTCTTCGGAGCAACAGTAAACACAATAAATTTATCGCGAAAAGTTACCTATTGTTTATTTTTCTGGTAAGATTTTTTACGGGGGGAGGGGAAGGTGGTCTTTTCACAAGGGGAACATACAAAGTTTTTTTTTATACGATAGGTGTGGACAGAGGAATACTTGACTCGTTTACTGAGCAATGGTTCAAAAGTTTCAGTAATAAATGGAATGGATGAGTTTCCTTCTGGTTCAAGGCAGTTCCTCTCCATCAACGAATTCTTCTTGAGATCTCGACAAGAAGACTTGACTCTATTTGAGAAACCCACAAATGTGATGCTTAATGACATCATTGCTCCTCTATGTTTAAGATGCAGTCAATTCATGAAGAGCATACAAGTTTTTTATTGGCTACGGCAACAGAAAAGCTGGTCATCAACACCTCTGTTTTTTAATCCACGTGAAGAACTTCTTGCTGTTTTGAATGGCAGTGCTCAAGTAACATTAGTTTCATCTTTGTTTTCTGAAAAACTTCCTGCTGATTACATTAACTTACTGAAGATTGACAAATCCAACAAAGGTAACATACATACACTTATTGTTTTGTACAAATAATTGACCACTGAATTAACTCCCCCATTACATGTATATGTCTTCAAACCCTGCAAGCACAGATATTAATCATTACCTGGATGCCTTCGTAATGGTTCCCCTCATATTGCAACATGGTTCAGATTGGGAGAACCTGCTGGACCTTCCAGACATTTCATTTGAAGTGGTCACTTTACTTACAGAACTCTTGAGAGTGAGACGTTTGATTATGTAGCTTTAAAGTTTAGGGGCTGGAAAATTAGTTTCTGGTTCTAAATATGTTAAATGAATGTCATTAGTTTGTCCTTACCAATCCATTGATTCACAGATAAATGACATTAGGTCCTTTGCATCCAGTAAGGGCATGCGGCTTAACCCTAAAAAATGTAGGGAGTTAGTTATCAACTTTGTGCAGTACCTCCCGGCAAGTCCAGGCATGTTAGACATTGATGGCTCCCCGGTAAGGAGAGTGGAAACCTACAAGATCTTAGGAGTACACTTAAGTAGTGATCTTACGTGGAATGTGCATATTGAGTATATCATGAAGAAAGCAAGCAAACGTCTTTATGCACTAAGGTCACTTAAGAAGGCTGGAGTACAACCGAGTGACCTGGTGGGCATCTACTTTTCACTTATTAGATCTGTGCTTGAGTATGCTGCACCAGTGTGGTCGGGCCTTCCTGTCTATCTTTCCGATGTGTTAGAAGCAGTTCAGAGGAGGGCGATGCACATTATTTTTCCACATGCCGATTATAACACGGCCCTTTGCAGTGCTGGGCTCGGTTCCCTCGCTGACCGCCGCGATGCCATTTGCGCTAAATTTATATCGAAGGCTAAGACAACACCTCCTCTCAGCTATATTCTCACGAATCGGAACACTATTAACCATGGCTATCAATTGCGTTCAGGTCAGCAGCGCTATGAGCAAGTTAAAGGCCACACTGAGAGATTTAATAATTTTGTAACTGTACGTTTCCAGTAAGGTATATATGACCCACCACTGTAATTCAGGAGTTCTATTCTGCAAGAGTGACGTTTAATAAACTATTATTATTATTATAGATAACCCTTTTCAGCAATCCAATCATAACTCTCCAAGATGGACACCTCTTTAAAATGGCCATTTGGCATCAGTCTAAACTTTAAAAGAATTGATAGTAGTAGCATGTCACTTTAAAAAATGTAGTTATAACACTAGGCACAACATTAGGAGTGAAGCGTGAAGCAAATGTGGGAATGACACAATGACATACAGGTAAAAAAAACCCACATCTTTGTCAAATTTGTGTATTCTCATATTGCAAGTTAGACCTGCACACAATCATTAATCTGCTGTATAGACTGTCTAGGACATTGAGCTGTGATGCCTGTGTTCATTTCATTCCACCAAAGTTACAGATAAATGTAAAGGCTAAATCCTTCCTGTTATAAACAATATTCTTTCAGACATTTTTGGAAAGCTCTTGTCAGAAGCCATTCCACACTTCATTGTTGATCTTCAGAAGGGTGATTTGTTGTACATTCCTCAAATGTGGTGGCAGCATGTAACATTTCCACCTGGTAACAACCTGTTTATCCAGTTTTCTTGGCCATCTAGAACGGTGAAAGATGATCACATAATTTCATCGACAACAAAAGGTAAAGCACAGTCAATAATTTTTGGCAGACCTGGAACTAGTGTAATCACATCAATTAACACCTGTATTATTTTGTAAATTTCAGACAGGCAACTGAGCCAGAACTAAATTCATTCACTTTCAATGTACAGAAATTAGTCCATTTCATCATGAGACTTACACTAATGAACACACACAGAATTGTGCTTTCTGCGATACTACACACTACTAGATACTGGAAGAAGCATAATAATCTTATCAATAGCAATGTCAAGTATGTTAAAAATCAGTGCTGTAATTATCGCACAGGAAGACAGGGTAAGAAATTTCACAAGGCATTCTCTCTCTCTTTTTCCAATCATCATGGCCTAGTTTTGGTGTGATGAAAGACTTGAAAGCCAAGGATCAGTTATGGTGCTGTTATTCCAACATACAAAACCCTAGCTGAAATCACTTGCCATAATAAATCTGCACCTTATAATCTGAAATGTTTGCACCACACACCATCACAAGGAAATGTCTCTACATGTATATTTAGATAAACAAATGTTGAGCATACAAGACTCCATGAGAGGTCTCCTACGGAAATATGAAGAAAGATTCTTAGCCATGGATGTACCATCTCTGCATTGTCCAAAGGAAGCTCTGAAAATGAGCAGCTACACATTTGAGACTGGCAAGATGAGTGAAGAAGAATATCAGGCAATACACAATGGCCCAGATTTTACTGAGGTATAGCTGAATGTTTCATGGGGAGCTCTCACTGGTCCCCTATAGTTCAGTGGCACTGCACTCAAAATTTAATAAGATCAAACAGTCACTGGGTGTGGGGTGAACTTGCATTAATATTTTAGTATGCGTGTCTCTCTAATAATAATTTTCTTCCCAACAATTTAAAGGTTTTTAGCAATGTATTTCCCTCACTACGCTTGGAGTTTGACAGTGAAGGGAACCTTCATTCTTACAAACAGCCACCCAGGATATTAAAAAACAAAAGTAAAATATGCCATAATCAAATCCTTTTTTCTTTTCTCTAACAAAATTTGGAATAACTGAGCCAGTCTTTTGCAGATTTTCAATACAAATTTGTCCTAAGACTGTACATTCACAGCAGGTAATATTGTTCTACAAGATTAGATGCTATTGCAAGACTACCATGGATCCCTCACTCTGTCCTGAGCTTGGCACTTCCTTCACATTTCTGCTTAGCTTGCTCATATGACCATCCTGTGGTTTGATAACTAATCATACAGTATTTTTTCTTTGTTTGTTTTCTTGCAGAGTGAACCTTGCAACTTTGATGAATTAAACAAACAGAGCCCCTGTAATTTTGGTTCATGTTTAAATGATCCAGAGAGTTCAGAGTGCATTCGTTACAGTTTAGAATACTGCCATCTGTGGGAAGATCGTGGCTGCATCATCGAATTGCCACAGCTTTTAAACAAAGTTGATAAAGAAAAAATGGAACAGATAACCACCATGAATCACTTTATCACTGTTAACTAAAATTTAGTTTTTTACTTCAGGATTTTTTTGTTGTTGTTTTGTTTGTTTTGTTTTGTTTTGTTTTGTTTTTGTTTTGTTTTTTTTTGTTTGTTGTAACATCACAAGTCAAGCTAAGGTCTAAACAAGGAAAAACAATGTGAACTCAGAAACTTTCAGTTTTTTAACCAGTGTTACTCGTGGCAGAAAAAAAGAGTATTTTGCAGTAATTATGAAGTTAGCAGCTATGAACTGATATCGAGTTTAAATTCCAGGATCGTTATGATGTCATCTTGGTACTTTAGATGAAGTCGATTCCTTAAAACCTAGAAGTAAAGAGTTAAAGATAATTATTTTAAACAATTATTTTACAACAGTATTAATGTGACTTGAAAATTTTGCATCAGTTTTCAGTCTTCTCACCAGGCCGTGCCATTGCGGGATTCCCGCACGAAAAATTGAGATGGGGCGCAGGGACAAGCTACGAGTCAAACGGACTTTTGAACGTCTAGAGTTGAATAGTTTTAATGGTCAACCGAACATCCCAGCATTTTGCTCGTTCGAGTAAATAAAAACATGTTATCAAAAGTTTTAAAGTCTTTAATTTTATTGCCTTTACATCCGTTGATCTCACTTACGCGGCGAAGATTCGTGTATGCATCTTTATGGAGTCGTAAACACTGAGTCCGCCATATTGGATCAGGTAGGTACTTCATGTAACAGACCATTAACCTACCTCCAATAGCCCCATTAACCTTCATCTACCTTCAATAACCTTCTACATCCACGTTCATCTCCCTCCAATAACCTTCATTTACCTCCATCTACCTCCCATAGCCTTCATTTACTTTCATCCAGCGTCTTCTATCTCCATTAGCCTTCATTCTCGGTGCTGACCGAAAGAATCGCGGCCTCTGGGGACGAGAATGGGTTCTTTCCAAGATTCCCTCGTTCAACTTGCCATGCTCAGTAGCCAGATGATAATTCTGTATGAAATTAAAACCGTAGACGCCGTGTCTTCTGGATGGTACGTATTGGATCATAAAGGCATTTGCGCATGCGCATAACAAATACCTAATGAAAAATGTACAGAAGCGGTAGCGGTACCTCTGGACATTTAAGCCTGAGCGACGTACCATGACGAGTCTCCCCGAGATTTCGGCCCGCGGATCGCTTGTACTTGCCACTTTCAGATACCTATCCCCGATAGGCAGTGAGGGAGAGAAATGTCGGCCCCTAGACCATATGTGACAGATCCCTTTCGTACTTGCGGCTCAACTCCTTTTTACTGTACACTATGATTTGGATCGGTATATATTTGCGACTGTAGTTGTCGTGTCTTCGATGTGGTAAGGATATTTTGTCGCACTCATTTATAGTACACGGACTTGGCGCATGGGCATTTGCTAATAACCGATGGTGCGGCCGCGATTGTACGCATTTCTCCCCACACCCTCCCCTGTAACCCCATACCCGTCCCAGCTGTCCTTGTTCCCAGGGTCTTTCGGTCTCGGTGTTCAAGATGGCGGCCTTCATGAATGAGACATAGCGTTAAATACAGGAATGGCTCCGAGCCGTTTTCACCTGTGAATCATGCTGTTAGTAACCATTTTCCTTTATCCATTTGCCCTTATTACCTTAATTCACCATCATTTACCCTCATTCATTACAACCGTTAATTACAGGAATGGCTCCGAGCCCTTTTCAAGAAAACCGCTGACCGTAGCGATGGCCCATCGATCCACAAAAACCCCGTCTTCACCGTCATTCCCATCCGTCAACCTCTATTAGACCTCATTTACCCTCATTCTTCTTCACCTACCTCCAATAGCCTCCATTAACCTTCATCTCCCTCCAATAACCTTCATTTACCTCCACCTACCTCCATTAGCCTTCATTAACCTTCATACACCGTCAGCTACCTCCAAGAGGCCCTGTTAGGGGTCTTAGATATAAGGGATAACTGGCAAAATAATTTTAGGGATAAGGGATGACTGATTAAATAATGGTAGGAATAAGGGATAACTGAGAGTTTTGACCCAGTTTTAGGGATAACAGTCTCGGCAATTTTAGGGATAGCTAGCTGTCTCGGTAATTTTAGGGATAAGGGATAATTGCTTGCAAATGAATGCGGCTACGCTCCAGTGCAACCAACCTACAAGTAAACCAACCTACAAGAAAATTAAAAGCCATTGGGCTAGCCTCATCGGCAATCTCCTGGTTTAGCAGCTATTTGTCCCAAAGATCTCAAGTGGTTCGCATCAATGCTGCTCTATCCGATGCTCCGCCTATGTTGTGTGGAGTGCCACAACGTGGCTTGCTTGGAGCTCTGTTATTCAGTATTTACGTAAACTACCTGCCAGCAGCCAGTGAGGTGTGCTCAACCGAGACGACAGACGACACGACACGACGACACGAAATTGATTCTTTCGTTTACAGTTGATGAGTCTCACGCTGCCGAAGATAATATCAACGCAGATCTACAACAAATCCGTGACGGGTGCTTTGAGAACTACCTCCTGCTGAACCCAGACAAGACAAAGTTAATGGTGTTCGGCAGTCAACAGATGATTTACAAATTGCCAAGCTTTAAACTGTCTTTCCTGGGCAAGGAACTTCTACCAACGGACTCCGTTAAGGACTTAGGAGTGATATTTGATCCTACTCTGTCCTTTGACTGTCATATCACAGCTCTCGCTGCTTCTTGTATCTCTAGGCTTGCTCAGATAAATCGTGCAAAGCACGCTGTCAATCCAAACCTACTTGTAATTATAATTAACGCGCTGGTCTTTAGTAAGCTCTTTTACTGTTCCACAGTTTGGTCTAATACATCTGACAAAAATTTACGTAAATTGCAACATGTACAGAACTTCGCCGCTAGAATAATAAGTGGAAAGAGAAAATTCGATCATATTACTCCAGTGCTACGGGACTTACGCTGGTTATCTGTAAGACAGCAACTATATCTAAGAGACGCTGTTTTTGCGTTTAAATGCATGACGGGTTGCGCCCCTGATTACCTTAGATCCAAGCTAGTTACCAGGGGCCAAGCTTCCGGTCGCGTGACACGAAATTTCACAACAGTTAAATATCCCTTTATTTAAAACAGCCACCGGTCAGCGGTCCTTCCAGTACAGAGCTATCAGCTTATGGAATAGCTCAGATAAAGATCTTAAACTAAGTAAAAATCACGAAGTTTTTAAGCGTAAACTTAAGCACATGTTATGGGACATTTAGGTATTAAACTCCTAGTCATTAATTTTCTCCCTTTTACGTATCGTTTTTGTATATACATTAATTTATTTTCTTACCGAAAAGCCCCCCAGGGGAGTGTTCAATAAAGTCTCAGTTGTCTCAACTGCCCCCGGAATTTTGGGGATAAGGGATGACTAAAGCCCCCCTATCAAGGCCTCATTAGTTAATTTTGGAATGCTCTGAGCTAGTTGCAATGAGTCTGTCGGTGAATACAGTACTTCAGCAGCTAAAACCAAGTCAAACAAGCCATCTTTTGCCAATTCATCTGTGTTATTTCCCCAAGAATATTCCATAACTTTAATTTTACCGCGGTAAAATTCAGGAATATTCAAGGAAACGTTATTTTCAAGAGTTTTGATACAGCACTGTTGGTCTGTGAGGACAGTCATCTTCGCCCCAAGGAAACAAAGGTAAATTCCAACTAAACCACAACCAGCACCTAGTTCGAACACTCTACACGTCTGCAAGTAATGTGAAGGAAAAATTTCTTGATTGTCGAGCATTTTAGCGAGTGCAATGCTTCCATCTCAAACTGTTGTCCTCAAGGCGGCATAACTTTGCTCAAGTTTAAGAACGGATTTGTTGAAAAATTCGTTACTTGTGCCATCCAATCGCTGAGAGCTAAATCCTCTGTCGAATTCTAATTCAAAAGCTTTTTCAAAACGCTGTTTTTCTGTTTTATATTCCTGTCTGTTGGAGAGAATGAAAACCGCAAAAAACTTCCCAGATGACAATCCGTTTAATGAATACAGAACCCTGGTAAAGACGAAAACTCCTTACAACATGAACTTCACTTCTTTTCCGAACAAGATGATAACGCTGCAAGAATTCGTTCCTTTCAAAAATCCATAAACGATAAGAGTCAATAAAAGAATTCCAAGAATATCATTTAGCGAGATCTTTCAACAAACGTTCTTACGTAATATAAGAGAGTCACGACAGAGTTCACGTGCAGTGAATTCCTTTTTCAACACTGTCTTAGCCACATTGCCGTCTCGACGGTGACGATTTTCGCGTGAATCTGCCAGGCGTTGTCCTGAGCAACCAGGCCAATAATTGCGCACCCAGTTCGAGAGTATCTGAGAACAACCTTATGCTTAATCTTTAGTGTAAAAGTTTCCACATGATTCAATTAAGCAAGTCATGCGTTCTGAAAGGGCACTGACTACAAATATTAAAAAAAAAACTATAGGTAACCAAGCTCGTTTAGGAGAAAACGATCATTCTTCGCCATGTCAAGCTAGGTTCAATTGAAAATCATTCCAAGTTTTCTCCGCGCGCTCGAATGTTTGAAGAACCCACACTGCGCCATTGCGAGACAAGTTGCACACATCTTGCACGTTAAAACACACCATCCTTAAAAGACTTTAAGAGAACGATGAACTGCAGGAACATCCTTCCGCTGGACAACAGTAGTAGTGCCTCATGCCATTTATGTAAAACGTAGCGTGACATGGCCATGAATTCGAAGCATGATTTTAATTGATTTAGTTACATCATCGTAATCGTACATAATTCAAATTCTCTCTCACTTCTGTAAATATGGAGAAATTTAGTTTTTAACTCTTACTTATTACTATTATTTATTTATTTATTTATTTATTTATTTACTATTTATTTTATTCTGGCTAACTCAGTTGTTTTAGTGTCCACAATTAGTGCTGGTAAACGCACCTGAGAATCCATGACACTCAAAGGTTTCTATCTATCTTGGTGAAATCGTTGCGAGACAAGTTGCACGAAAAGATTAGCTCGGTTGTACTTTCTGCAACGTTTTCTGCAACTTGTCTCGCAACGATTTTGGCCTTTGCAAGGTATGTTTACACTGTGCAGTGTTTTGGGCAACTTGTCTCGAAATGGCGTTGCGACAAAAGTTGCACGAAACATAGCCTTGAGGTGCTGTTACACTGTGCAATGTCTGGTGCAACTTGTGTTGCGACGCCATAGCAAGACAAGTTGCACGAAACATTTCACAATGTAACATATCTTGCAATGGCCATGCAAAATCCTTGCGAGACAAGTTGCAGAAACCGTTACAGAAAGTAGAATCGAGATCAACTTTTCGTGCAACATGTCTCTTAACGATTTTACCCGTGTCACATATGTTACATTATGGAATGTGTTGTGCAACTCATACCCGCAATGGTCCTTCGGGCAACGTTGCGAGACAAGTTGCATGAAACATTGCACAGCGTAACAGCGCCTTAAAGCGTATTAACATTGATTAGTAAGAAGCGAACACGGAACCGTACGGAACTCACTACTAAGGCTGCACATAAAACTCGTCCCATTAGATATAGGAAGTAATCATTCGATTGCCCGTTTATTGTAAACCAAGCATCTGCAGCGATCGTCCAAGTGCGCTGAAGAAACAAGCATGTTCACGGATTTTGCCAAAAGCAGGCCCGCGGCCTACCTCACGGCCCAGCGGCTCGCGGCTCACTATTTTAAAGACCTTTTTCCTCCAGCGGTATACCAAGAGGCATGCTAGTTTTCTACGAAATTGTCAAGAGCGTCAATGTTACGTTTTCATTTAGTGACCATTTCAGTCATTGTAATTGGTTTCAATCCTTGGACCTTTTAGTCTAACTTTAGGCGAAGTTTAAAACGCTCACGCAAACGATGGATAGCAAACGAAGATCGACTTACAGGGCATTTCTAGCCGTACTTGAATTTGAGATAACAGTATCGATTATATATACAGCTAGGAACGAACAGACGTTAACAACTGTGAAAAAAAACCCACTCACTTCACATACAAATGGGACTGCAGAGCTGACTTTCTTGAAGTTGGTTGAAACTTACATCGTTTAATTTGAGAACAGATGTATCGGGTTTTGAACGTTTCCCTCTGAACAATGTCCATGGATTAAGACTGATTACAATGATATAAATGGCCACCGAACATAAACTCACCATAGCCATTTTGACGCCCCCACACAATCCCATGTTCGCCATGCAAAACCGGCATACCTCTTGGTGTACCACTGAACGAAAAATTAAAATACCGCGCGGTGAGGTGGGCCACGGGCTGCGGGTCTGCTTTTAGCAAAGCCACATAGACATCACGGGACATCTTTAGCCGGCCAAACAATTAACTCTCCCTCGCGCTTGGAACGAACCAAAAACATTCGAAACACACAGGTAACCATCTGCTGCAGATGCGCAAAAGAGTTAATTGCTATTCTTTCACGAGAAACTTCTTGCTTTCTTGAAATATCAGTTGCAATGGAAATAATTTTCAACTCACTGTATTGTGAAGTCAGTTAGGTCGCTATGGAAAATATGCTTTAGGGAATCACACGGTATTATTTTCCTCCCTTACAAGTAAAAAATAATTAGTTTGTAACTGTCATAAATTAGCCTCGCATATTTCAATAGGATGCGAAGCCATCAACCCGACTTCAAAATTCATTGATGCTCCGTGAAGATCTAGATCTAGATCTCGACTAAAACGATTGATGTGGGAGTCCAAAGCTTTGTGGTAGCGGGATTTCGTTTAAGGGACGAGAAAGAAAATCAACAATTAAAACTACAGGTAAGGGGATAGAAATCTGGGCCACTAACATTTGATCCTTATTGAAAATATTGTTAAAGAAATGACATTTTTATTTCTGTAGGGATAATTTAAAGTTAAATAAAACCAAGAACAATAACAAACAGTGAACTTTTCTCACGCTATGGACTACTAAAATAAGACCTCTGCCTTCCCAGTATCACGAACGATAGTGAGAAAACAAACAAACTTGTAACAATTCTATCAGTCTTCCCGTTCTGCTTTTAAAAATGCCGGAGAAAAATTTAAAATTATTGCTATTCGTTCAGTTGGAAAAGCATTACATCGTTATTTCATGTAGCCGTAACTGCAAAACAACTACGAGTACTAATTGCTAAACTTTTTCCGAATAAAAGCAAATCAATTCAGTTAAGTCCGTCTCTGTTCAACGACCCAAAACATCCCAAACTGAATACGAGACCTTTTTATTTTGCAGAAGATAAAATTGATAATGGAAGAGATGTCTCGGATTATGTTTTTTTTTTTTTTTCAATCTTAACGCCTGTCTGTGAACACAACACGCAGTTCTGCATCCACTGAACCCCTTCACACTGTGCTTTTGAAACAACACCTGTCATCTCCATTTTCGGTGATCATTAACTTTACTCTGATAAATAAGTCAAATACAAATAAAGAGAACTTTAACGTTGATCACTCCTGTTTTTAAGTCACTGAATTTCGGTACACTTTGCGTGTGTTCTGCATTAGTCACAGTAAAAATAGGGCCTGTTATTTCATGGACCGCACGAATTCTTGTAAGTTCTTCACAGAACACGAATAGGCCCCAGTTGCACATAGGTCGGGCAACTTTATCCAGTGGGCTGGTAACTGTAAGGTACTTCCATTGCACGGTATGGATGAATTTCCTTTTTACTCTAACCTTTGATATGTACACCATTCATTAATAGAGAAGCAAGCTGGGGTTTTGATCGAGGTTGCCTGGAAGCACTATTTACCAGTTTACAGTCTCAGTAATTAAATTTATGCAAGACAACTTAAAGCAGATTTCGTCTGAGTGTCGAAAGCAATTAGTCGATTGTTTTGATCCTCAAGAAACACGAATTCGAGAAGAATCATGATCTTAACTTTCAGTACGAAATGAACTGAATTCAACTTTCCGTTAAAAGCTTTATTAAATGGAAACTTAGCGAACGAAAGGAGAAATTACAAGTAGACAGCAGTTTATGTAAAAATTCAGAAAGAGGAAAACGAGGATCTAGCGAGATAAGTCATCGAGCTGATAGCCATTATTGAAACGATAAATGACTCTCTAGAAGTTTGTCTGAGCTGCTTTCTTTCGTTTGAAGTTAATGATTTCCCAAGTGGAAAACAAGTTTAAAGACAATTGTGTTCCAAAAACACATATGGGGAAAATAAAAGTAAACAGCAGTTCATGTCAAAATAAAAAGGAAGAGAATTTAGCGGAAGCGGACAAACCAGTCCAGTTAATAGCACTCTACTGGAATGACAAATAGCCTCATTTCTGAGTTGGTATTATCTCCCATAGCCGGGCTGTATGACTCTTTGACTCATATGATTGCCCGAGGGAAAAACACTTGAAATGTCTCTCTGTTTTATTTTTGATGTTTCTTCGGCATGTGGATGCGTATTTGTCGAAATAACATTTCCGCTAGATCTGGGAAGGTAATCCATGTGTTCTCTGGAAAAAGTTCACAATATGTACGTTTGTGTTTGGACTAGCTGGGTATACGTTTTTGTTTAACTCAGTTGCAGCAAGCCCAAAGATAACGTCTCTGTTGGAATTCTTTCAGAAGGACCATTCAAATGAAAGCTACTGAGCTGTACTTTCCTGTGGTGCTGTTTATAGCGGTGTACAATGTGGTTCAAGGTTTGGGTCCGTGAATTAAATCCTACAGTGCGACAATTCAAGAGAAAGCTACTCAGAAGTACTTTCCCATGGTGCAGAAAAAGTGGGTGATAACTTTTGAGTCCAAAAGATGGGACCCTTCATATGATATGCGGTGGTTCTTCTGATTACACGAAGAGGTCAACGTTAAAAACTGGCTATGAGATCTCTAAACGTCACCCCTCAAAGAACCATATTGAGTAGCCTAAGAGACTAGCGTCTGATAAATTTTCGTGTTTGTAACGGGTTTTTTTTTCCTAAGGCGTTTTTGGTAGCAAGATTTTGTAGAACACAGAAAGTAAAACTGATTTTAGTTCGGTTTCCTTCACTAAAGAATACTAATTACTGGAAAGTATAAAGCGTTCTCGCCAATGAAGTGTTTCTTTCCCTTCCTTTCAACGGCGCCAGCAAGGTCGGCTTTAAGTGTTTCCGATTATTTGTACCAGGACGTGACAGACGGTTGAATTAAAGCAATTTACAAGAATGGCACATTTCTTGAGTAGCACAAGTACATGCCTGGAAAATACAGTTGCAAACATTTCAAATCAGTGCGTTTTATTTGACTAATTTTTGAACCACATTGACCACGAAGAGAAGAAGAAAACGACTAAAAGTAGCTGCAACTAGATGCATCTTAAGTATCTAATAACGAAATGTCAATTTCGCCACCATTGGTCGACCGCAATTTATGTTTTCTAAAAAAAGAAAAATATCGAGGATATATTAAATTCCCCACGTGTATAATAAAGAAAATATTTTGTAGTTTCTGCAAAAATGTTATGTGATTGTTTAATTTTAAGATGCTGATATCCAATTATTTGCAACAAACATTTTGTAATAAATAGCTACAATTCCTTAAGGTTTTGAAGATACCAAGTTTTTTTCCACGACCGAACACATTTCAACATGCGTTCAAAATCTTTCGAAGAACAATGTTTAGAGAATTGACTTCTTTACTTAGTTAGACTTAGTTACTACAACTGAAACATGAATAGCTCCGACACTATAATAATATTACAGTACTTAACTGAAATAAATGTTGAATAACTGCGGTTTTAATGAGCGTACGATTGGCTCTTACCAAGTTCCTCTGGTCACTGCTGGTGAGAGAGATTGTCACGTTTCTGGGATTTCATCACCGAATCAATAGCGAGAATTCTAAACCTCTCATGTTTTGACTAGTGCAACAGCAAATTCAGTGGGTTAATCTCTCTTAACATCTTGGGCACACATTTTCACAACTTAGTAACACCGCACCGTGAACGATTATCCCCAATTGTCAATAATTAACAAGAGTTTTTCCTTCTTACTTTCAATAGAGATCTTGCAGGGGAGCTTGGAGATGACACTGGAAGACGCTCATAGGTCTGACTGGATTATAAAAGATAGTCGAAATAAAACCCGTTGGAAGATATTTTAATGGAAAGATGCTTAGAAGACAGGCAATTAACTGCCCTGTGGCTACGCTAATCTGAAAGCAAATTTACTGCTCTTGCTGTGTCAAGGAGATGGTTTTTGGAAAAGTCTTTATCCTTGCAATTTTTGCTATTTTTTTCAAGGTGGGTTCTATTTCTAAAGAGTACTTTCGCAAGACTATATTTTGAATATCATGCCAATCTGGCGTACCCTTTTTCATCGTTTCTCTTTTTTTATTTATGTTACTGTCCAGTTTACTGGAATAGGAAACGGCCTCAGTATAGCAGGTAAGAATTTCCATTCTAATACTTGTTCAGCTACTAAATTAACTTTGTCTTTTAACTGAAAATAAATAAAAAACTTAAATACTTTAGCCAACTTAGGCCAAGTATACCAAATCTCGTGTTTCATTCATTCGATAATGCCGGTCTGGCTGCGAATTTATTTTTTCTTCACACAAGAAACGATAACTTGCAATAAGACCAAATTTGCTATTTCTCGCGATCTTTAACTGCAAGAAAAACAAATGTTTGCATTTAAATTCAATTTATTCAATCAAGTCCCACATCTACGCACCAAGAGTGATCCGATTACAATAGGTGTTATCTTCGCCATATTTGCACCAACATTAGAACATTTGCCGAGAAAAAAAAATGGTCAAAGCAGCATTTTCACGCAATATCGATTCCATTTAAGTTCATATCATTCGGTTAGGGTTAGGCAAACTTCTTCAGTGCTACTTAAAGGGGAGTCGATAGATTCCATGCACTTTGAAATCGGCTCTTTTTTCCAATGCCATACACAAACTTATTTCAATGAAGCCTAAGAGGAGCAAAACTAAACAAGTTTCTAATTTCAGTAGCTAGTAATCGCTCCATCGGTTTCGAAAACACTATGCGACAGGTGTATGACAAATGCTTACAAAACAATTCCTCGGGGATCTCTAAACATGTACAAACTACCCTAGGTATGCCTCTAAGAACGACATAATCAACGTGATTCCACATTGTCCCAACAAAAACCCTATTGATTCCCTCGACAGCACTCCACAGTGCTTTTGTTCTACATTTTAGAAAATTTCAATTGGCTACTGCAGAAAAATTTAGGTCATAAACCGTTGATTTCGCTTTAAAGGCCTGTATGCAACCCGCAGTCCAGAAAAACCACAGTGTAACTAAAATAATACCAAGAATTCCTTATGACTTACTTACACGACTCTTACGAACTACTAATAAGAGCAAAGAAAATTTTAAAAATTAGAAAGACAATCATTTCAAATTAAATCACGATAGAAGAAGCCCTGATTTTCTAATGAGAAAACTTCACCTAATTTGGTATGCTTTTTCGTGTTCAGTTTTATTCTTTAAAAACCGCAAACATTCTCCCTATCTCTATATCATTTCATTTGTACTACAGCTTTTTCATGTCCCTTAAGCCACAATTAAAATGTTAAATTAAAAGGTTTAGCCTGCACTTGACATCTGCAACGGTTTTCAAGACTGACGCAAGTTTGGTTTTGGGCCAAGTTGCAGATGAAAATGGTTTTGCAGGATTAGTCAAGCCTATGTTAAAATTAAATGAAATTAAATTAAATTAAAGGAAATGAAAAACAAAAATCTCTGCCAAATGATATCTAAATCTTGTATTGAGTTGATATCGGATAAAATCTCTGCTAGCTTAAGACGAACTATTCATCTCAGTCAATATGTTACCCAATTACTAGTAATGTGTCTGTTTTCACCTTCAAGAAAATGAGAAGACCATTCTAGGCACTAAAAAATGCAAAATGGTCTTAAAAACGTGAAGGTATATATTAAGACGGACATTTGTGAAATCCAAGAATTGATAGGTAAGGTCGCCCATAACAGCTAAACTACGAAAACCGGCTGCAAAACGCGATAAAGAGCACCAAAGAGCAAGAACGTGATATACGATATAGATGACAATTATGATAAGGTTTAAGTTGCAAAACAGCCAAGTTCAGTACACTCAGGCCAGTGGGATGAAATAGTAGTATATATTACCTTTGGTTAGTTAGTTGAAAGTAGCCCATATGCTAAATAATAGAATTAAGAAGATTGATGGCCTCGCTCATCAACTTTTTCGTGCCCAATCCGGCGCCTGTGTCGTCCTATGATCTCTCACAGAATTGCTCTTCACTATATTAGGGTTCACGATTCATTTTCTGACGTTTCGAGCGTTGGTACTTCAAAACAGTGAGTCAGCGTGTTATAGCGTGTGGGTAACCCGGTTTCGTTCAATGTTTGCTTGCAAAGGCAAGAGCAAAATACAGATACCGATTGCTCCACTTGCACCACCATTCCTTAGATCAAGTGCATTATCTGTAGTCCCTGCAAAAACTGAGTAACTCATTCAGTGCATTTGGGTGCGCATCATAATCTTGTTGAGCAAGCTGATAGGAACAAACGAACTACACATTTCCCTTGGCTCACAGAAAGCAAACTGGCAAAGCTGCCACGTGAACAAAAGAACATTTTTGAACTACCATTAAAATACATTTTGATAGCGAGGCCCGGAGGACACAAACAACAGAAAACAATAAAAAAGAACCCTGAGCGTATTCTTCTCTGCTTTATCGTAGCTTTAAACGTTACTTTGATGCTGAATTTTGATGTATCGAATGTTTGGTTAATGCATTTACAATTTTGCAAAACATGTAAATATTTCTATAGGGGATGACCCATGGTACATACAGGCAAGCAACTATTGGCCATTCGATAAATTGCAGGATCGCCGTGTTGTGGATCAGCGGGGTACCACTAGTGTACCAGCCCACAGCAAAAACGGACTACGATTGGACGGTTTAATGGGGAGTTGGGCCGACTTGGGGAACTTTTCCTCCCACTGCATAAGTGACCCGGATATATGTAATACTGGCTTCACGGTCACCTTTTGGTTGCGGGTGGAAGACATCAAAAGAGAGCAGCGAGTCGTGCTGCAGACTGCTTCTGCATTGGAAGCTGTTGGAACGACAGTCCAAATCAAGCATAACGTTCTTGGTTTTTACGTCAATAGTCCTATCACTCAAAGACACGTGGGAGTGAAATGGCATTATTCCAGATGGGTTTTTGTTGCACTGATATGGAACAAATCAGAAAATAGCATAAATGTGTTACTAAATGCTACAACAGTTCCGTACGTCGAGAACGGTGTTGCTAACAGTGACGAGATGGCGCACGTTCCCCCGTCTCACACGCTAATTCTCGGAGCGGATAACGCACGATTATGGAGCGCAGAAATGATTATTGACGAGCTAGCACTATGGAACGGAGTCTTGGCGAAAGATGACTTAGATTACATTATGGAGTCTAAGACAGGTAAAATACAGGCAAGCTTCCTGATTGCTGAATTGCATTGTTCTCGTGTTCGCCCCATTGGATTGTTGACCCAATGTGGAATAGACATCACGGTTTAAGCCGTCATCTTGACGGGTAGGCAAAGCGTAAAGAATTTACAGTGTTTGCATGGGTATCCGATGTCAAATAATATTCGTAAAATGTCAGGTCAGAAAAATCTTTGAATTGCGAACTTAAGATACAAAATTCTTTACGCTTTGCCTACCCGTCAAGATGGCGGCTTAAACCGTGATGTCTATTCCACATTGGGTCAACAATCCAAACCGTGATAAGGACTATTTGTAAGTAATTGATCGGTCTACATGAACTGAAAACTATCAACAGAAAGAGACTAACGAAAGAAGGACCGAAAGACATGAGAAGTTGAGAATAAAGAACAACGAAAAAACAAACGAAGTATCGAATGTGCGAAATGAGATGATCGAACAAACGAACAAGTGAGCGAACGTATGAACAGACGCACCGATGGACGTACCATCGAATGAACAAATGAACGAACGAAATGAAATAACGAGAGGGATGCACCGAATGCCGAGGATAATAAGAAAAGGAAACAAGATATATTAAAATTTCTCAAGGCCTGCGGGAAAGCCGATGATGACGTCAGGGCTCCTGTGACGATGACGACGACGTCCAAATAAGCCCATCACGGGAATAAAGCATTGGAAGACTGACGAGAAGTAATTTGTTCTAACAATTTTCAGTTTCACAGTCGGTTAGTAGCGTAAAGAATTTCCTGTGATCAACCGACTGAGTAGATAACCGACTGAGTAGTTGGAGGCAGCTTGGTCAAGTGGTTAGTGTGCTGGAGTTGTAATCCTGAGGTCCCTGGTTTAAGTCCCGCTCTGGCTCTGACCACTTGCTAGAATTGTTCAAGGTAGTCCCTGGTTAAACTCCTCAGCTGCACTTGTAAATAGCCAACTGGTCTGCCTCCTGCCAGCTGGGATTCTTAACTCTGTTAAGTTGATTTGTATCATTTGTTTCATTTGCCTGGAAAGCCCCTTAAGGGCATTGGCCAATTAAGTATTAATCAATTAATTAATTAATTTATAATATTCCTTTTAGTTGATGGTTACTACACAAACTGGTCGAACTTCAGTTCGTGTACCGTCTCCTGCGGCACAGGTACAAAAACAAGGCACCGATCCTGTTCAAATCCATCACCAAAACATGGCGGTGATAACTGCACTGGGAAGCCCACACAAACAGAGTCTTGCTTTTTAAGACATTGCCCGATAAATGGCAATTATTCACAATGGACAGAATTTAGTTCTTGTACTTTAACTTGTGGAGGTGGCGAAAGATACAGGAGTAGAACTTGTACGAGTCCAAAGCCTGAATATGGCGGTCTTAATTGTTCTGGCTTGGGGACCGGTCAAGAGGTCGAAGATTGTAATACTCAGCCATGTCCTGTTAATGGCGGTTACAGTGAATGGTCCAACTTTAGCGCATGCTCAGCGACCTGTAACAGCGGACGAATGACTCGTGTCAGACTATGCAATAATCCACCCCCTAAACATGGCGGCAGAAATTGTACCGGTTTTGGCCCCTACCAAGAATCTCTCTCTTGTTTTATTAGAGTTTGTCCCATCGATGGTAACTATAGCAACTGGAGCGCTTTTAGCACGTGCAGTAAAACTTGTGGTATTGGTGAGAAGATCAGAACTAGGAAATGTGACAATCCTGCCCCGGTAGGGGAAGGTAGCAACTGTTCTCGCCTAGGTCCGCCAATTGACGCTCAACTTTGCAACACAGAACCGTGTCCTGTTAGCGGTGGCTACACCCTTTGGTCCGAGTTTAGTCCGTGCTCTAAATCCTGTGGGAGTGGAACTCAGTTTAGGAGCCGTAACTGTACAAATCCCCCACCAGAGGACGGAGGCCAAAACTGCACTCGTCTTGGACCCCTTGAAGAGACAGCATTTTGTAATACTGAGCCTTGTCCTATAGATGGTGGGTACGGGGAATGGTCGCCGTATGAACCTTGTACTAAGACCTGCGGAGGAGGGACGAGGGTCAGATCAAGGAACTGTGACAAACCATCTCCTCAGTATGGTGGAAAAAACTGCTCACAATTTGGGCAGGCCCAAGAAATTGACAATTGCAACACGGATAAGTGTCCTGGTAAGAATTGGACCACAGGACAGAAATCAAATCTATTGTATTTAACGAGTTTTCTCGCGCATGGCGCATGCTCCTTGAATTTGTCCCGAATTCTTGGCTACACTTTGCTGGGATTGACTGGGGTAATTACTATGGTTTTAGTGCCCGACATTTGCCATTCAATTGAAAACTGCCCTAGTCTGTATCATTTGTCCACAGATATCACTTTTATAACCGCTGTTACGTTTCTGAAGGAGAAGTTCCAAACGGAAATGTTTAACAGGGACAGTGCCCCGTTCAAAAAGTTGGCTCAAAACATAACGTATAATGTAAGCCTGCATTTAGTTTTTGATTCCGTGAATGTTTAGCAGTTAACATAGACCATGTCGTGGATAGTTAGTTCCCCACATGTACATCATCTTTTTTTTGCGAAATGAACTCGGCAAAATCAACAATACTTCACGTATTATCAGCGTACCAAAATCAAAAAGCATTTTGGCGACGGGAGAGGGAAAATACTGCGCACAGCAGTGCGCGGCACATACCAGGCGACACGGACTGTAACACGGCCAAAAAACACATTCATTCAACATCCTCGGCACAAAGACCATAAATAAATAGACTTTTTAGCTTCAGAAATAAGTGACCTGAGGTCAATACGTACATACAATTTAGCAGGGCCAAGCAAAGGAAAGCAGACTTTTCAGGCCAATTTACAACTCAAGTACTTAACTCCAATATAATTTATGTTCAATGCCCACTTAAAAGATAGAGCCGCCGTTAGTTAGCTAAGAAATGCACCCCTATTCACCAGTAGAGCCATTATTCATATCTTAATCTTCGATTCCTATTTTTTTATCCAGGTGCATAAAATTTATGATCAAAATTCTGCGTTAGGGTCAATTGATATCAAATGGTGTGGGAATGACGATAATGGGTAAGTTAAACTGAAACTACATATTACTGAAACAGATCCCATTTCAAAGCCTAGATACCACATATTGAAACTTGTGGATAAAAATATCCAGGAATTGAACAATTGGGGCTTTTTCTTGATATTCCTTGCAAGGAAAAGGCTAAGTTGCACAGGACCCGAGTGGGCTCTCTAGCATGAAGCAACTGACAGGATTACAACCCATTCCTGGGTTGGATGCTAGTCCATCGAAAGGATACCAATAAAGACACCAGTAGAAAGTTTGGTGGTAACATTTTAAGTTTTGCTTACGTTACGACATTAAAAAAATAACGATCAAAATAAAATCAGTGGTCCTGCCTTATTGACATGGTAACAAAGCGGCTTTACAAGATTTTTAAGCAGTTGAACAAAGACTGTTACCGGAGTTAATAAGAAGATCATAGTGAAAACAACCGAAGTAATTTGTTATCCAAGGGAGGTTTTCATCGAGACATTAACAAGAGGCTTTCCCAAAAGTTACAGAACACGTTTGAAGACAAAGTCACCCAAAGTTTTTGTCGATAGATAACCGAAGGACACACGAGGATTCGCCGATAATGCCAAAACTTGGATTACTAAACTTTATTATTCAATAGGCCATTTCCGAGTTCCCGTCAGCATCTTTTTTCAAAGCGAGTCTAAGTTCGAAATTTTTGTGATGGTAATCAGTTTTACTTTGCATATGAATAAAAGAAAATCATTTTCATAAGGTCCATAAGAAAGACTTCGCACTGAGACTCGCTTTGAAAAAGAGGCTGAAGTGAACTCGGAAATGGCCTACGTATTCGCCTGCCTCTTGCACCTATTTATGGCACAACCCGGACAAGTACAAAAACGACAAATTTTTCAGTGTCTTTTGCTCTTTTTTAGAGGTGCTGACGTTGTTCACTGTGTCCTGCAGTTTCGATTCAAGGCTGAAAGTTATGACGGTATTGTCGATTTACAAGATGCTCTGACGTGGAAAAAAAAGCTAAACAAAATGCCTGTTGAAACTCATTACCTCACCAGTAATGACGGTGAGAAAACTTTGATATCTTCGATTCAAGTATCAACTGAGTTGATATGGTGAATTGTCAACAGTCCATTCATTTAAAAGCTAATGTTAAGAACTCGAGCCCTTTGTTGGCGAATTTGACGAAGGAATAACAGAAATCTCTTTACTCCCATTTTAGTGGTTCACTCAACAGCGAAGTACTACATTTTCTTTAAAAAAGCGCTTCTTGATTCATTCCATGCAACTTCACGCGATCTTCAAATTTGGTCCGCAAAAATTTACCCGGTGGGGACTCCCCTATAAAAATAACCGGGCTGCTCCTAGTACCTTTCAGGGAGTAAAATTTGTGGATTGGTGCTACTTAGAGTGCTAAAACCTAAAACGGCCGCTTGCAGAGTTGTCGCGGTACCTTTTAGGGGCCCTTGAGGTTACTGATCTGGAAAAGTGAGAGGAAACTTAGATAAATAGGAAAAAGACTTGTGACAATCATTGCAAAAAAAATTTAAGGGACGAAGCTTTTAGAATCGTCTTAAACACGATTAAATTTGTGACAATTGTCTGTGCCAGTCAATTTGTTGTATTAGAATCGGTACCTCTTAGGGGTTAAAATTACTTTGGACTAGGCCCACGAAGGGTGGTTCTGGTACCCTTCAGTGTTGTTTCAAAAAATTTCCGTCAAGCGCCCCCAGTCATTTTTATAGCTGAGTGTCCCCCGGGAATATCGACTCCCATTGTTTTGAAATGAATTATCTTTTTTTCTAGTTCCCAGTGACGCACCTGAGAACGTCATCGTCTACAATACCAGCTCACGAAGCCTACATGTAACGTGGACAAAAATCCGACACCGACATCATAGGGTACGGGGTGGGGGTATCCTTGGATATCGCTTGATTTTCAAGGATAACGTAGGCAATGTGTGGAATCGAGATATACCTGGAGAGAATAACACCAGCGCGGAATTGAAGAAACTGAGAATTTATACTATGTACTGTGTGATGATTATGGCTTACAACAGGCGAGGTGATGGATTGGCCTCTAATCTTGTGTGCGCTCACACGGATAAAGATGGTAAGTGCAACGGAGACTGGAAAGGCAAGATATCATCTCATGGATTGCTGAGAAATGTACCTTTAGGAAAGGGCTGGAAGGAAGGACTGATCACAGATCCTCCTGTGGGATCTCGGGTCTCGGGTCTCGGGTCTCGTACGCTAAATAATAGTCCTTTTATGATCCAAACAAATGCGCAACCATAAGTATCAAATTAAACCAGGTCATCGTATATCGGTGAACATGAAAAACACACCACCGCTCTCACTGAGCGTATTGTTGATTTAAAAAAAACTGTGCCATTTGCATGGAGGGGGCACTATTTGAAATCGCATGATAGCGTTCCACAAATCGGAGACCACGTACCAACTGTTTCTGTTTCAGTTCCAGACAGCGCTCCTCCAAATGTGACTGCGCGGAACATAAGCTCCACAGAGCTCCTAGTAGAATGGAATCCCGTACCAGAGAAATTCATCCACGGTGTTTTACTTGGGTATAGTATCAATCTGACAAGAGACGGCCTTAACTTCACAAAAATAGAGGACATCTCGCCCTTTGCAACAAGTCATCGCATCACAGGACTAAAGATGTACACTCGTTACGTCATCAACATGGCGGCCATCAATGACGTTGGCAAAGGCGTCTCCAGCGCTAACGTGGTCGTATGGACAGACGAAGATGGCAAGTTCCTTTTGTCTTTATGTTGCTATCTAAATTAGGAACGAACAGCAATCGAGAAACGGCAATGGAACATCATGATCATCTTGGGAGTTATGAATTGACGCATGAGGTAATAGCCATAGAGGCGCGCAGTGCCAGCCTCGCGATGGAAAAAAAAAAGGACCGCAAGATGACTTACAAGTGGTACATAATATAATGACCCATATATCACGGCTAGTAAGGCAATCAAAACAGTTCGATTGTGTTAGACATGGTTTAAAAGTGGTGTAGGGTATAATGGCTCATATACCACAGCTTCGGCGAAGTCAACAAACACATACATGTTTCAGTTTTAAGTAAAAAAGATTATTGAAATCACTACGAGTTGAAACAGCTATTGCTGCTGTCTTTTCTTGCAGCTTGAATTTTTCGATTTCATTTTCGTCTCTGCAGTTCCCAGCCAAGCACCTAATATCTCTGAAATTTACTACACAAGTTCCACAAGCATCTGGGTAGGATGGGAACCACTACCCCAGCAGTACATCCACGGGCGGTTGCTAGGTTACCGTGTTGTTTACAGGCCAGCAGAGCAAGGAAACGGTCACACCTGGAAACCTATCTTTGCTGGCGCTAACGACAAAGGAATCACCATGAAAGGCCTTAAAAAGTATGGGATTTATGTTATACAAGTTGGAGCCTTCACGAGAAAGGGTGACGGTAAATTGACCAAAGGATATATGCTCAGGACAGACGAAGATGGTAAGAAGGCATTAATCAATCAACAGTAAGTCGCCGCCATACATCGTAGTTAGCGAAGATGATAGAGCACAGGACTGGTTCGGAAATGCTTGAAGGGCTTCTGAGCCCACAAGTCACATTAATACACACGTTATTCGTGTTGCGATAAGTTACGGAACCAGTATCGACATCTAACGATCAATTCGGTGAAGGAAATCTTCTACAGAGAAGTATACAAATGATGTACAGTCTCCTTAAACTTGTGTCATTGAAATTTAGTGTCTGTTTTGGTTGCTTTCTGCTTTAGACGAGTTATTATGACTGATTCCAGTATCATTAGAGCACGATGACTATTATGTTCCATGCACTCTGTGAAACACGCAACTTCAACTTTTTTTTTTCAATCCAGTCCCTTCTCAGCCACCACAAAATGTGACCGTCGCTCAGGACAACTCCTCATCAACAAGTCTTTTCATACACTGGCGACCAGTCCCTCTAAACCACCGAAATGGGAAAATTCTCGGGTATCGAATACTATACAAAAAGTCCAATGGCAACAAAGGACTCAAGACGAAAAATCTGTCTGCAGAGGCAACTGCAACTGAACTGTTTAACTTAACCAAGTACACAGAGTACAATATCACGATTTTAGCTTACACATCGAAAGGAAACGGCGTAAGGGCAAACTTCTTCACCGTTTCAACCGCAGAGGATCGTAAGTATATCTTTTTTAAGTACAAATTTTTCAATGGAAATAAATGCCACACTTAATGATTCAAGGAAAGGAAAATTACTGCAAATTACAGTAATGCTCACGACGGAACTTGGCATCTGCAGAAATATAGAAAGAAACCTCAGGGGAAAGGCGTCCACGAGCACGGTCCAGCTCGCCGTTTATTTCTCGCGCCCCGGAAGTTTTAAGCCAAAGCCCTTCTCTGTCTCATCCATCTTATATGTTTCTTCAATTGTGTTCAGAGCCGAGTAAGCCGCCGACATTAACAACTGTCTACAACACGAGTTCTACAAGCATTAAAGTTAACTGGAAGCCCATTCCTGAGAAATACATACACGGAGTTCTAGTCGGTTTCGTAGTTTTGTATCGGGCTATGAATGAGTCTCAAGACATATACAGGGACAAGGAAGTGAGCCATGAACGCAAGGAGCTAGAATTGAAACGGCTGTGGAAATACACCAAATATGGAATCAGGGTGCTGGGTTTTACCAAGATAGGCTGGGGAGTTATCAGCCCTGAAGTTGTGGTGCAAACTGCTGAAGACGGTAAGGGAGGTAATTTGAGGCAATCTTACTCTAGATTACTTCAAAGTGAATCATTAACTTTGGTTTTAAATTGAGTGTCGATTGCTTTGGTCTTGGTTGCTTTATGATGAGATTTTAAAAAGGTTGCGTGAACTTTTCAACCAATCAGATGCAAAACTAGGAAAAAAAAATTAATTGCCACTAAGTCACGCTCGTTTTCCCGCGGACATTTCGAGCCATACGTACGAACATACGAATACGTGGCGATTGGTTTTGGTTTAATGAAGCTTGCTCAAGTTGCCCGGAGCGTAGAAAGGCACGGGGAATAGAAACCAAAGATTACTTTGGAAAGTCAACTGTCAACTGCTTAGACTAATCAATCAGAAAGCGCAACAAATCATGACATAGTCATATTCACTTAATAGACTCACTTGCACTTGCAGCTCCAGGCAGGCCACCGGAAAATGTCCTCGCCGTCAACAAAACAACTCCAACGATGATCCCAGTGTCGTGGCGACCAATCAGCAATCACTATTACATACATGGTATTCTGCGAGGTTACACAATAACGTACCGTGCGGTCAGGAATCCAAACAAGGAACTGGAAGAAAAAGAAAAACATGTGATAGTTGGACCCAGTACTCACTTTGTTAAGCTGTATGACTTGTCCTCTTTTACCACTTATGGCATTGAGGTTCGCGCATTCACAGTTAAAGGCAACGGGACTCCATCTGAAATGATATTTGCAGGTAACATAAAGACCCTTGCTTCATAAGTCCAGTGCAATCTCGTACCCAGAGTCCTCAGGCTCTTTGGTCAGCGGGTTGTCGCCAGGAGAGACTCTGGGATAATGAAAAAAATTCGAATTGTTTGATTGGCTGTTACTTAACAACTTCTAAAGAAACCGTCCCAGATTTTGTGGGAAAAATGGCGTCCATTATCCCGGAGTCTCTCTGGGCGCCCACCCGCTGACCAAAGAGCCCGAGGACTCTGGGTACGAGATTGAAGTCCAGTGGGGAAACGCTGCAGCTAGTCTGTGACGAAAGTGTGTCCCTTTGTCTCGAGGGTTACCGTACGATAGGCTACAATATATTGGGTTAAGACTTTTACTTTTTAAGAAAGTCTTTCAGCAAACATGCTGCATCTTTCCAAAGAAACTTGTTCAGTTTTCAGTTTTCAGGGCATGACATAAGCATTACACACTTTGTGGCTTCCTAGCAGTACGATTTGATAAACAGGAAAATCGATTAACGTTTGTCTATTCCACGTCAAATTCACGTTAAAAGTTTATAGAGCTAAACTGATTGAGTTTAAGGAACGTCATCACGTTATCAAACATCAGATCGACCCTTTACCGGCTGCTGGGTATTTGTCATAACGACATTAACAGATTAGTAATCTTTAATAATCTTTCTTAGTAAACCCAACAGGAACAACACAGCAGATAGAATCAATCTTTTATGTTGTTCACAGAAACATGCAACTGCTACAGCAAGCTTTATACAAACTACTGGTTCAATCCCCCATATATGGATAAAGGTGACAATGGTAACGTCACCGGTATTTTCCCGCCAATTCTACTGCTTGTGGTGCGCAGCTGCTGTGGAGTGTGCGCGGCTCACGGCTACACAGATATCGATTTCCGCTCAGCGGGTGGCGACCAATCAGCGATTAAAGGCACCCAAAAGGATGTCAGAAAAGCAATAGATGATGTCACTGAGTTAAGCTTCCCGGTTAATGGGAGAATGGACCAAACGGATTATTCAAAGGAGTATGGTTTTGCGCCGTTAGTACAGTCAGCAGGTGTTGCGTTTATTGTGGCAGAGGATGAACCAGGCGCGCCCGCTAAGATGGTTGTGAAAGCGGTATTCGAGTTGTGGCCGTTGATTATCATCGTCTTTATCTCTGCATTCTTCGCTGGCATTGTCATGTGGCTCTTAGTAAGTGATTTATCTTCTTGGAAAGGGAAACGTCTACATCTCAATGATCAAGCGAGCCAATAAATTTCTGCTTTCAAGATGTAGATAGTTACTAACTTTGAGATGTATAACTGCGCGTGCGTAACTCATTCGTTAATAAAACGAAGTTAACCTCAGGAAGCTTGCAAAGTTGTTGAGACATTTTTTTGGTTACCAAATTGGGAGTCGAACAGACGAGACGAAGGGAGACAACAGTTTAACTACGGAAAAGTAGTAATCTGAGATAAGAGAATCAGGTTTGACGATTCTTATCTCAAAATAAATATCTTGGTATTCGCACATTAGGCCCCGTCCACACGTATCCTTTTTCATTTCAAAACGCAACTTTTTTTTCTCAGTTTTCAAAAAAATCGCGCGCGTCCACACATACCGTTTTCGCATTGTTTTCGCCCGTCCCCACGTATGCGATGAATCGATTTGAAAACGATAACTTTTAAACGATAACCCGACTGCGCATGCTTGACGCATGAGTATTCGCTATTATGAGCCCGCGAAATAATAAATTGGCGTGAAATTCCAAAGGCATTTACAGTCTAACGCATGCGACCCTGATCGCTAAGGTAATACAGAGTAATGGCTACTTGTTTGATCACATCAATCGGCGACCTCATTATAGTTTCTTTACATTCGATATGTGGTCTCAAGTTTTCCGCAAGCTTGTAAAGAGAAGCTCGACTCATTGTAAAATTCTCCCTCCATTCTTCTTCGATAACTATTTGGGCTACAAATTTGTCCCACCAAGCACTAGTACGTCCAGGTCTAACCCAAAATCGTCCAGGTCTTGGCGGGCAACCACCAAGTCATTTCAACCTTCCGCCTTTTGACACCGGTAGTGAAAGTAAGCAAATAAATTTCTGCCGCCTTAATAGTTAGCTTGAAGAAATAGCAGAGCTAAATTTGCTCGAAAACAGGCAATTAGGTTTGAAATAAGCCCATGTATTAAAGACAAGAAAGTGAAGCGCCCTGGCCGCCATCTTGAATAAATTTATAATATTGCGCGGAGTAAATTGGAACTGATAGTGAGACATCAGCGTTTTCGCAAACTTCCGTTTTAGTCCGTCCACACGTACACGCGAAAACAGCGTTTTCAAAAAGTTCCACTCTAGAGAGTGTTTTCGAGAAGTTCCGTTTTCAGTGATCGTTTTCATCGGATACGTGTGGACGGAAGCCGTATCCGTAAAGAAAAAGTTGCGTTCTCAAATGAAAATGAATACGTGTGGACGGGACCTTAGTTTGCAGGATAAAAAGACAATTCGATATCCACTTTTCCGCAAATGAGATACGTTGCATGACATTCTGTACAAGTTCATGAGACATTATTCTTTGTATTTTAACAGGATTTCCTCTTTAACGCGAAGGAGTTCCCTGCCTCTCCCATGCGGGGTCCCGTGGAAGGAATGTGGTGGGCTTTTGTCACCATGACGACGCTTGGGTAAGTGACGCCACAGAATCGATACAACACACTCTATCTTCAGTTCTGAAATGAACTGAATATTCATTAAATTTGTCGCGTTACCCTAAGAGCAGACCAGACCAGACATCTTTTCAGTCCTTATACTATGTCTTCTATTGTTTGAGCTAGCACCCTTGCGTAACTCGTTCAGGGAAAACAAACAAGTAAATACTCTTCAAATAAAAGTTGAAGTAACACAAGCGATAGCTCGAGTGAAGCCTACCTTACTGACGAGGCTGTTAATAATTAAAACCTTCAAACTTCCCCGTACTCAGTCCAGTGGCCACGAGGCACAAACTACCAGAGAACTGTAATTGGGATTGCCCGGGCACATTTCAGATTAGAAGCAGCAGTCGAAGATTTAGTTTGAAATAAGAATCCGTCTTTCAGGTACGGAGACCGCGTTCCACGTGCAATACACTCAAAGCTGTTCGGAATCGTGTGGATTACTTGTGGACTCGTCATCATTGCTCTCGTGATGTCATTCATCACTACGTCATTAACAATGGACATCATCAAATCTGATATTTCAGTGTACGGTTCCAAAGTAAGTTGATACAATTCGACGAAAGATTTTTTTGAACGTCGATCTGGTCATTTCTCGTCTGGACGCAAGCATTAGTGTTGTAAATGATTTCCCCAACGGGATGGAAGTCTCGCTTGCTCTGCGGGCGATTAACGATAGTCTGCAGCCAAAAATTAACCCCGGGTTTCACTTTACTCTTTGAAGTTAACTTATGGAAAGGCTGAAGAGACGTTTAAGTAAAATCTGCTGAGCTAAAGTCAGCTGGCAAATAGTTGTTCCATTTTCTATCACACTTTACAGGTAGCTGCTATTGATGATTCAGCGGAATTTCGTCTTGGAATTCGATTGAATGCCAAGATGGATCGAGGTAAGTACAGTACTACTGACCATGTCGGCATTCAGAGAATCAATCGCTACATGCGTTCCATTGGTCTGGTTTTAACTAACAAAGAAGACAAAGCGAGGGGTGGATTAAGTCACGTCAACGGATTGATGATAACGATGATGATGATGATGATGATGATGATTACATTTCAGAGAGAAGATACACTACACTTATGGACCTGTATAAATCCATAAAGGACCGTCATGTGGAAGGCGCTCTCATTGATTCGTACATTGTAGGGAGTCAAATAGACTTGTTCAGTGATGGCACACGCGCCAGCAAAATGATCGACTACTCTTCTGCATACGGAGTGGTAATGGCTGGCCACGCTAAAAAGCTGCAGAAGTGCTTCCGGAAATTCTTAAAGGAAGAGAAAGCTGCCGTGTTTCAAATCATCACCAATAATGTTCAGGGAATTTCGGTGAGTGCTTGATCAATGACCCCTCGAAACGAAGCTCCTGATCAAGTATAATGTACAATTAGAAATGGCCAGCAAGTTGTACCGCGTAAGATATTCGTTCTGTTTTCAAATCTCGGCTTTTGAATTCACTGAACATCGGCCGCTCACCCATCACCAGTTAACGATGTCCGACATTTTAACCGATTAGAAACGGTGACCTGCAGTGCCAGTCGTGTCAAGGTTTAAGTTTTTCATAGAAACGGTGTAAGACTTGGTTCGCCTCAGATAAAATATATCAAATAACAGAGTAACTCTTCACCGGAGAGGGCCCCTTTTTCTCAGAAACACGGACGGTTTTATGCGATACCTTAAGTTGAACGGCAAAGAACAAAAACAAAACAAAACACACTCACAAAAAAAAGACGAAAGCATGTTCACATGGGAACAGGTTAAAAAGAAAATGATAAACCTAAACGTAAACTTAACATTCATACTTGCAAAATGTTACCTTAAAACTGGTAGTATATTGTTTTCTGTTTTTTAAGGGATTACTGAAGGACAGCACAGCAGAGAAAACACAAGGCCTGTTTGACGCGCGCTCTCCAGTCTATGTTCAAACAGTCATATGGTGTGGCGGATCATTGGCTGTATTGACTTTTATATGCTTAATCTATGAGCTGCTGACGAGGAAGAAACGCAATCCAAACCCAAGAAAATATGGTAAGACTTCCAAATTTCAGTTCGATCTGGAGAGTATCCCCAAGGACTTGGAGATACTTAGAGCGCCACAGGAGTTAGAATAGCCAGAATAATGAAAGGGTGGAACAGCCAGAATAGGTTCAACAGTTGGCTCCTGTTACTAAAACCTCGATAAGACTAAGTCATCTGACTTAGTTAAATTATGGGACTATTAGTTCTGTCTTGCTACGGATGGCAATGGTTCGCAATGGCAGCGATTTAAGCAAAGTTTTGATTTAAACACATCAGTTTCTGGTGGAAGTTCCCTTTTAAAGAGGCTAAAAGTAGAAAGTGAAATTCTTTTCCTTTTCACATTAATATGCAGAATACAGCGACTACCTAGAGGATCTCAGCAAGGAAGACCAGCTGTACGAGTACAAATACAGCAAAGAGACTATGAAAGAAATCCTGACAGATTTCCACAGAAACTGCTTTCTTCGGCTTGAAAATCTCAAGGCAAAACACCGAAAGGAGCTACGTCTCCTGGCCCGCTTGAAGCAAGAAGCAGCTGACAAGAAAGATGCCGATCACATTCGGAACGGAAGCGTGAAAAATAACTTTTTTGGAGTTAAAGCTCAAAATAGCATTGTACGCTACGTTAATAGCGTTGTTCCATAACAGGTTCAAGTGCCTCGATCTAATTCCTCTCAGAGATGAAGTATCATTCTTGATGGCTTCCGCTCTCACATGATTTGACAAATTACAATTAGAGTTCTATGGGTATGCTTCCCTTCTAAACGGGTTTCTAGATTCAGAGTTTAAATTTGCTCGTCTCAAGTTCAGTCCGTATTATCGTTCTCGCAGACAACTCAAAAGAGAACTGCGATCACTTATTTTTTTCAGACAATTAAAAGTCCCACATACAACGAAACAAACTAATGAGAAAAGATCCTACCTTTAAGAATTCATTTGTTACAAAAACTATAGCTAGTTTCGAATGTGTGTGTTGTAAGTGAAATCATCGTTAAAGGACAAACACGAAAAGGAATAAGTTGAAAAATTGAAGGACGTTCCATCTTGTGCAAAGCCTTCTCTGGTTGAAAGTTCAAAAACTTAAGCTTTAGGCTTCCAGTCTAAAGTCTTTAAAAAAGCTAAAATGTAAATATGGGCAAATAAAAGTATACATAGAGAGAAAGTAGAAAAATGAATGACGATAAAAATAAAACAGACTAATTAAAAACTGAAATAAAACTAATAAACTATGTTTTATTCTCGTGGGATACCACCTTCCATTTTTCCCAATATAGCTCCAACACTGGCTCCAAGACAGTAGTCAGCCTTGGGAATCAATTGATTGAATCAAAGTTAATGCAATTACTAATGACCGAGACAATAACTCCAAGGGGTTGCAAAAACAATACTCTACACGTGTGTTTGAGGTTTTTTTTTTATCTTTGTAAAATTTTCACTTTCTTTCCATAGATAATTTTTTCCAGCGTCTTAAAGGCTTGAGACCTGAGGTCGAATCAGCTTACGTTTTAAACCTTTCAACCAGAGTACTCTTACCCGTTAATTCAGGTTACCTCCTCCATCTTTACGGTAAGCATGTTGCTAACAAGACCTGAAGAGTCACACGGCCACGCATTAAGGTTGGTCTATAGCCCTAGTGGACCTACCATATAAAACAAATACATTGCTGCGAAAGCCTTGCTAGTCAACAAAGTAGATGTAGAAACAACTTTATATAAGAATCAAGGGATTTAACACTGGAGTACTAATTGAGGGCATTGCAAATGAAATTAAATCAATCAACTCAAATCAAATGATGATTTTTGTGGAGAGGGAAAAACCGGAATACCTGGTTTGCATTCAAAACGTTGTGGAAATTTCAAGCATCATTTTCAATTTATACACCTGTTTCTCAAACCAAATTCTACAGTTCTTCAGCAACGTCTCTCGACTCTGCTATCATAAGGATTTACATTGTATTGTACTATTCGCTGGTTATTTCTAATTTTGCCAAAACCACCATCAGTCCATTTGTCGTTGTGTAATTAATGCACGACCTCAGAAACTTTAGAATAACGTCTACTGTTATCAAATTATTTTGCATGCAATATATAAGCCTTAGGGTATTTATTTTTTAGGCGCATTTTCATTACGTAATTATACAATGTACTATATATATTCACCTTCCGGGAGGTCTGCTTTGGGAAAACTGCCGAGGGCTTGGGTAGGGTACTCGAGACAGAGGGCACAGTTCTTCGCAATACAGACCGACCAGGCTGGGCCGCTAAATGAAATTTTTATTTTTTTCTTCGTCAACGTGAAAACGAGAAGTCCGGCTTGATTCCATTTAAAAGGATCGAACAGTTCACGTCGAGCCAAACTAAATACGTGATATCAAACTTTTTTTCGAAAAACAGACATTACAGAAAGAGTGAAAGTGTTTTTCGAAGTGGTTAAATCGAATAAACATGATAAACTGTGTAATATAAAGTAATGATGGTTTACGCACGCGCTGACTCATCACGCATCGATTTCGCCCGGCTTGACGGGCAAGATCGAAAATTTCCACCTGCCCTCGCAACCAATCAGATTGCAGGGATTCCGGAATTCCGCCCACTCACGCGCTGAGAAAAAAAATGAAAAATTGCAGCATGCAATCATAGCCTTAGCTAAGTTAATGACACTCATTGCAATGCGATGAGGGTGGCAAAACAAATAACACACAACTTGATTGTAAACAGCTGTTCCATGGGTTTGCAACTGGTTAAATGGTCCCTCGTGGCACAGTGGTTTCTTAAAACTAAGTTGAATGAAAGCAAGCTTACTGGATAGCCTGATTCCTCTTCATTGCTTTGAAACCGAGTGTCATTGGTTTACTGTTGGTGTGGACGGAATTGTTTACTTAATTAAGCATTGAATAGATTTGACTGTTGTCACACATAATCTGGTTAAAAAGAAACTCGTGTATGTAAATATAAAATTGTATATACATTAACTACAGAGCCATACTTTAAAAAAATGCAGTGATGGGTTACAAATATCTAAATCCATTTTGTGTATGATGTTTCTTGTCGTGTAATTAAATTAAGCAATGCTATATTTTAAAAATATCATGGTCTTCTTCTCATCAGAAATTAAAGATCTGTATACTTTTCTGTTGCATTTTAACTACATAAACTGCTCGTCATGATTTGTTTCTGTTGATTTTAAGGATTTTCAGGTGACCAGAGAATACATTCGAAGAATAAATTATGCTTGAAAGTCTTTACGAGTCGGATGCTTCTAAAAATAACAATACGAACGTTTATTTAAACCCCTTACCGAAAAAAATTAACTTACTGGTCTAGGTCAGTGTCAGTACAGGTGATACATTGCACACCAACTATGATTAAAAATTAAAAAAAACTGCAAGGTCACCGGGAAATTTGTTGGTTACGAATTCACCGAAACTAAAACCAGTATTTTTGAAGCAAGAGTCGTTAGTCTACTGTTCGACCTTAAGAGTAATAAGAGGTAGCCACTACCAGAAGGCCAGAAAGAAGATTGTATACTGGATTTTCTGGCTTGAGTCGGGAAATGAACTTGCAACAAGCAGCTATTCTACGGTCATATAATGTCACCACGTTGGCTTTAAATAGTGCCACACAATTCTGGTTGCCACTAAATATGATTGGAAAAGCGCGCTTCTGGATCCTTTCTGTGGCATCCGAGAGGTATTGTGGCATAATGGCAAATAAAACATAAGTGTACTCCAGTAAGGAACTAACCAGTAAACAATACACCTCAACTATCTCGGAGGTTCTTTTGTAATCACTTCGCGCTAATTCCAACTCGTTCCATGTGTAAGAGAATTACTGGGGAGCCAAAGACGACGTCGACGACAACGAGAACGCCACAAAACAATAGGCTTAATGATGGCTACGCACGCTCAGCACGTGCGCTTTATATTATGCTGCATTTCTTTGCCGTTCTCGGCTTCACAACGACGTGAAATGACCAAATTTCAAGTTTTGTCTAGGACGTGAGCGCAAGACGATGAATTTTCCATTGTTTGTCTTAACTTTAACGGCGTTCATATCAATTCTGTTCCTGGACAGTAAGAAATTGTTTTACACGCGGACAAGTTGGATTAAGCGCGAAATGATTACAATAACTCAATTTTATGTTTTCAGATGACGTTGTCGTAGCCGTCGTCGTCGCCCTTG